>PVLC010003482.1:0-48732 GCA_004027655.1 Graphiurus murinus
GGTACTGGGGATTGAACTCAGGGGCATTCTACCTCCGAGCTATACCCCCAGCCCTATTTTTTATTCTTTATTTTGAAACCGAGTCTCACTAAGTTGCCGAGTGCCTCACTAGGTAGCTGAGGCTGGCCGCGAACCCGGATCCTCCGGTCTCAGCCTCCCGAATGCTGGGATTACAAGCGTGCGCCACCACGCCCGGCTTATTACACAGGATTTTAAATTGCTTTCTGCACATCTGTCAGAAACCCTGAGAACAAGTACTATTCTTTATTATTTTTGTATCTTTTATACTAGGCACACAGATCCAAGTAAAAATTTCCTGAATGGCTAAGCGAGTAAAATTCAGGGTGAAAATTAGAAGTAAAGGGAGAGATGAGGATCACAGGTTAGAGGCCAGCCTCAACAACCTAGCAAAACCCTCAGCAACTTAGTGAGGCCTTTTTTTCTAAACTCTGCCTGCTTGTTTGTGAATAGTTCCTTCATTTAGTCCTCCTCAAATTCTCCAGTGTGAATGTCTTGTCTGTTTCCTCTCAGGACCATGGCTGATAGTGCCATACACATATTTCAATCTTGCTAAACACAACTCTTAGCCGCTGTTTGTCTTAGAGCACTTCTTCTAAAATATGTAAAGGAAGATAGAAAAGTGAATACCTGGAATAATGTAGTGATAACTGAAATCCTTCCCACTTTACACACAGTACAAACTTCTTTAAACATGTGTTGTTACAAAATACTCCAATGAAATAAATTTAAAACACATTTTACAGAGAAGACAAAGACTGAAGTATATAAAAGTTTGCAAATGTCTACCCTTTCCTGTTCATCCAGATATTTCAATTCCTATCACATGGCAGCCACAATACCAGGTAAGGGAAAAGGTGTAAAAGAGGGTATGAATGAAGACCTCCCCGAGAAACTGTTAATGGAAGAGGCAGATCAGAGGTGCAGAAAACAGCACAGCACGGCTGCACCTGCAGGAATGACTGAAGCAACACACCAGCCAGAATCCCAGAAGGAGACAGGTAGCACCTTCGAATTGTGCAATTTACAAAGTGTGGAGGATGTGGGCAGAGTCAAGAGATAGCAGGAGCTATGACTTGGGAGAGAGCCAGCCTGACATGATGTGACAGAAGGAAGCCAGGAAAATAAGCACAGCAACTCCCTTCCTCTCCTGCAAGGCTTTACATTGTCCAAACCCATCTAGAAGCCAAAGGGCAAGGTCAGCCTCCTGGCACTGAGGGCAGGATGGACAGTGATGGACGGCAGGGCCACTGGGACACATGAAAGATACTCCAGTTCTAGAGGCAGGAAAAGATAAAGCTGGCCAGGTTCTCAACAGGGGAGTGGCTAGCCAAGAGAGTTTTTTTAAAGGAACTCTTTAAAGACAGAGTCTATATTAAGACTACATGATAAGAATTTTGGACTTTTATTCTGTGGGCAAGAAGCATACATACAATTCAATCTGTGTTTTAATGAGGGGCAAAAGTGTCAACACCTCTGAGAAGAACTATAATAAAGGAAAAAGCAGGGTGTAGATAGAGCAGAGGGAAAAGGCCAGTGGCAAGAAATACTAGTGTAGCCTGGTATGGTGGGGCAAACCTGTAATCCAGTACTAGGGAGGCTAAGACAGGAGGATTGCAGGTTTGAGGACAGCCTCTGCATTATAGTGAGACTCTCAGTAACCTAGTGAGACTCTGTTTCAAAATAAAAAGGGGTGGGGGGTATAGCTCGGAGGTAGAACACCCCTGGCTTCAACCCCCAGTAACACACACACACACATACACACACACACACACACACACACACACACCAAAAAAAAAAAAAGAAAGAAAGAAAGAAAGAAAGACAGACAAGTATATATGAAAGAAACAGAGGAACTTGAAACACAGAAATAAGCTGGCCATGATGGTGTGTACTCCTGTAATTCTAATACTTGGGAGACTGAGACGGGAGGATTTGAAGGTTTAAGACCAGCCTCAACAATTTAGCAGCACAGCTCAGAGACAGAAGAACACCCCTGGTTCAAACCCCAGTGCCCCCCCCCCAAAAAAGAGAGAGAAAAGTAGTAGTAGTAGTAGTAGTAGCAGTAGTAACAGTGGGAAGAGGAAAAAAAAGATTCTGAAATTGTTTAGGAGGTGGTTCCAATAGAACTGTGAACCATATCTCCGTGTCTGCAGACATGAATGTGTGTCTATCTCTATAAAATGTGATACACAAATACACTCTTCCACCTTTGGTGTCTCTCAGAATATATCCCATTTTTCCCTTTACCCTGAGTAGATTATTATCTAATAGCACTCCTTCCACAATCTTGTTTACAGTAAGCACGTCAAGGAATATTTACAGAATGAGTAAATAAACAAGTGAGCAAAAGCCTCTGAAGCACATCAGTAAGAATCTTCTGTAACCATAAACATAAATTCTAAGAAAATTTAAATCATTTTTCTCCCCCACAGGCTCAAGTTCAAGCAAATAAACGAAGGAGGGGAGGGAAAGGGGAGGAAGGGGAGGGGAGGGAAAGGGAGGGGAGGGGAGGGTTTGAAATTCAAGTGCTGGAGAGGCTGGGGTATAGCTCAGTGGTAGAGTATTTGCCTAGCATCTGTGAGATCCTGAGTTTGATCCCCAGCAAAGACAGAGACAGAGAGAGAGAGAGGAAGAAATGGAGGGGGGAGGGAAGGAAGGAGGGAGGGAGGGAGGAAGAAAGGAAAGAAAAGCAAAGTAGAGCAAGCCAGGGGAGAGGAAAGAAAGAAAGGAAAAAGGAAAGAAAGAAAAGAAAAGAGTGAGCAAGCCAGGGAAGCATTTTTCAATTCTATAACCTAACAATTATTTCTTAAGCTTGTTTTCCACTGGGAACACAAATTGCTAACAAAGATAAACAGACTAAATATACCCATGTTAACTGCTAAAACAAATTTATAATTCAAAACTTCAAGTATCCTGAAGGCAATTTTTGTACAGTCCAGCATTACCTCCAAGCAAAGCTGTAGATATGGCTACTGTAGAAGCAGTTCCCTCAGCAGTATCCCCCACTCTTTCCCCAGTGAGAAAAGAAACTGGGACCCCAAATGCATCCTCTTTACTGATCTACCCAAAACAGAGCTCCACAACTTCCCTGCAGGAGAACAGAAGGATCAGAATCCAAATGAGAAGAGTACAAAGCAAGCATACTTCAAAAGAAGACTTTACAAATAAGTACCAATCAGATCCAGACCCATCCTAGTTTCTTCTCTAGAAACCACCAAACCTGAAATTGTTTCTCAGATCACACACTTAAATATTTTATACCATGATACAAGTGTTAGATTTTCAAACCTCAGCATCCACTCTACAGATCTTCAAAGTTAGTTAGCAAAGAAGTTAACTGAGACTTTGTTTCAAGGTTCCTGTATAGTTTTCACACACTGTACAACTTTATAGTATATAAAATACCATAGTCAGAGTAAAAAGGATAAAACATAATGTGGCCTCTTTTTCACCAATAAAAAATATTTGCTCTTACTGGAATACCTAAAATAACCTGGGCAGCCCAGCTTATGAGCACTTAAATAGCAATTCTGTTAGCCTTGGAGCACAAATTTGCTTAAGAGTAAGGTTTGCTTTATAGTAAAAAGATTTATATGATCGTTGTTTGTAGATATTTATTGTGAGCCCTTAAGTTTCACTACTCAAACAAGATATTAATTTTTCTTTGTGTGTATGTGTGGTACTGGGAATTGAAACCAGAGGCGTTCTACTTCTGAGCTATACCCCCAGACCAATTTTATTTCTTATTTGGAAACAGGGTCTTACTAGGTTTCTGAGAGCCTCACTAAATTGCTGAGGCTGGCCTTGAACCTGCAGTCCTCCTGTTTCAGCCTCACAAGCAGTGGGATTACAAGTGTGGGCCACTACACCCAGCTACGAAATATTTTATCACTTCACATGAAAACTGTCTGAAGCAAAGCTGATTTTTCATATAATTTTGTTATAAGATTTTGGGCCCTTCCAGAATAGGCTTAAATAGAAAATAGAAATGATCTTGAAACTCAACAAGTTGGTAGAGGGGGTCAAATACAAGCCACAATGATGAATTAGTCACCATTTCTTAAAAACTGTTATAAAATAATGGCACTCAGGCACCTTTCTATAAAGGGTGGCACTGTCTTTTTAATTATGTAAAGAACAATAAATCACAGGTCAAGATAAGTCAAAATATAAATCACAAAAATAGCTCAAAGTTAACAATGAAAATACTACAAATCAAAACTTAAGGAACACAGCTAAAATACCATATATGAAAACGACAGAGTCTTAAATTTCTACATTAGAAATTAATGAAATGTCCAAGTATGGTGTTGCATGCCTGTAATGCCAATACTTGGGAGGCTGAGACAGGAGGATCACAGGTTTGAAGCCAGCCTCAGCAACTTGGTGAAGCCCTGTACAATTTAGTGAGACCTTGTTTCAAAATAAAAAATAAAATAAGGCTGGGAGTATAGCTCAGAGGAATGTCCCTGGTTTCAATGCCCAGTACCACAAAGAGAGAAAGAGAGAGAGAGAGAGAGAGACAGAGACAACTACAAGCATGCTGTTTTTTTAAAATTAATAGCACTAGCTATATCTCTCAGTTAAATTTTATCAGAACCCACAGACACTACATAACTCATCTAAGAACTCATCCAGTTCTAGGGGCAAATAACAGTATTACACAATCAGCAAGCAAGGAAGACAAGATTCTAACAAAACGTTTCTCTTCTCACAGACCACTGTCTCTCTTTTAAGAAAGGTGTCTAACTGCCATGGTCTCCATTTTCTTATTCATAAATGAGAAAGAAGAATAATCTTATCTCTTAGGTCACTTTCAGTCCATAATTCTATGCGCCTGCGCTGCTCTGATTTTCATCTGTTGATCAGAGTGGACATGGGGGTAGAGTTGTTCTATGTGATGTAGGATGCATCTAATTCTACTACACTCTGGCTAAAGTAGCCGTTTTGATGTCTAATACTCTTTCCTGCAAACTATGAAAGAGAAATGTGGAAATAAGCAAAACTTTCAGCAATAAACAGTGAAGGAATTCTAGGAGCTGATGTTTTACCAAAAAGGAATGCGGAAAACTCACACGAAAGAAACACATTCCATTAATAAAATCCATCTTATGTAAATTTAGCCATGTTTATGCATTTTTGTACATGTATATTTGTGTCTAAGAAGTAAGTCTACAGTTACTTTTGTGAAACTTGCCTTTACAAAACCTTTCATTTTCTCCTTTTAGCAGCTGAAGGTTAGAAATAAATAACTTTTTTTTTCTTTGGTTTTTTATTACTTTATGTTACCTGAGCAGTTTTTAGGAAGTTCTATTCATTTGAAACTTAAGGAATGTTCTTTGTGTCCAATTCAGTTTGGACAAAATACATTTTGGGGAGAGAAATATGCAATATTTTTCTTGCTTTCTTTGGAAACAGGGGTTATAAATTCTTTCCAGAATCATGTGAAAAAATCTTCCCACTAATCAATAGTTATGTGTTATTTCTTAACAGAAAGGGTTTTCTTCCTCTTCTTTATAAAGAATTATTAGATGTCCAAAAGTAAAAGAAGTCATTCAAAATTTTACCAACTTACTAAGTGAAACTATTAAGACAGCTATCATAGTAAGATCACGTGTCTCCTCTACAGATCAAATGCAGAGACTATTTCCTGATATTTACTCCTGATAATTTAATAAATGTTTCATGTCTAAAATACAACTAGACATTCATATCTGGCAGGAGAGGCTACTGACTAAAGAGGAATATCTAGTATTATCAATTATAAAGAGGATCATTGAACCCATAAGATTTTATTAAGATTATTCAGGAAAAGTGACAAAATCCATACTCCTGGAAAGAAAACAAAAAGTCAACACAGCCAATTAAGAAGAAATGGACTACAAGTCAAGTTACCCTTATTATAAATGCCTAGGACCAGAAGTGTTCCATATTTCAGGGTGTTCTGGATTTTGAAGTATTTCCATATATTTTACCAGTTGAGCATCCTGAATTTGAAAATCTGAAATTCATAATGTTCCAAAATCCAAAATTCAGAATATTCCAAAACCCCAAATTCTTTGGACATTGACCCTCAAAAGGTTTCATATTTCAGACTTTCAGAATAGGGATGCTCAACTTGTATCAGGAAAGTAGATGAAGAACATAACAGAACAGCATCAGGGAAAGTGGAAAAGTACGTATCAAAAAGGTCAACAAGGCATGATGTGCCAATAGGTGTGGTGGCACATGTCTGAAATTCCAGTACTTGGGAGGCTGAGCCGGTAGAACTGTAGATTTGAGGACTGCCTCCACAGGTAGTAAGACTCTCAACAACCTAATGAGACCCTGTTTCAAAAAATAAAAAATAGATAGGGCTCGGGATGTCGCTCAGAGGTAGAATGCTCCTGGGTTCAATCTCCAGTACCAAAAAAAAAAGTCAACAAGCTTCTTTTTATTTAATTCTCATCACATGCCCTGACAGTGTGCTGGATATTTTAACTTTCTAATTCTTCAATAATGTTAAATTGTAGATATTATTACATTCTGATAAGAAAGAAACCTGGCAAGGCCACTTAGGTTGCAGACATAGGAATCAAACCCATTCCGATGAGGCTATGAAGCTATGAGTGGGTTCACATGGCATAGTAGCACATGCCATGTACAAAGAAGCTGAGCAGCAAAAGAACAGTGTACAGAAAGGAGGTCACTAGTGATCTTAGCAGAAGGACTTCAGCACTCACAAAGAATAAGACTGACAAGAGTTAAGGGATGAGTGGGCAGAAATAGCTTTAAAATGTTTTCTGGAGCTAGTCCATACACTGAAGGATAAACGGGGCACAAAAGTAAAGATTTTTGTTTGTTTGCTTTTGTCCTTGGCGTAAGAGAGCTGAGAGCGCACTGAGGTGGTGGAATGGAGCAAGGGGTGAGGAGACTTGAAAAATCAAGATTAAGGATGAATGGATCCTCCAAGGGATATGACAGAAATGTCAACACAAGTGGACAACCAGGACCATCATAAGCACAGTCAGTTAGCATCAGGAAGAAAGAAAGGGAGGAAGAGAAGAAGAGGAAACCTTCATATTAGAGTTGTGCAGCTATCCGTGTAGTCAGTTCCTACGTCCTCTTTGGGGACGCCATGCCCAGTGAATAGTAATGGCACAGGCTCCTGAAGAGTATCCATAGCCTGACTACACTGCATAGCTCCACAAGTCAAATTTGAAGCCTTTTTATTTCTCCTGCTTCACTCCCTTTGGCCTTTTAACCCTGATGAAAATGATCTGGCAAAGAGGAAGAAAATGAGCCAAGACACTGTGAACACCCATGTGTCTCGCACCTGTTAACATAAAGTTTCAATTAATCCTCATGATTCTAGAACACAGCTCCAAGGCACAAATATTTTATTTTGTTTGCATCCCAAGCATCCAAGTCATTATCTAGAACAAGATAGGCAGGCCCTCAATAAATATTTGATGAATGAACAAAGAGTCACTCTGTCAAACAAGTATTATCTCCATTTTAAAGATCAAAGAAGCCGGGCGTGGTGGCACATGCTTATAATCCCCTACTTGGGAGGCTGAGAAGGGAGGATCCAGGTTCGCAGTCAGCCTCAGCTACTTATTGAGGCTCTCCACAACTTAGTGAGACCCTGTTTCAAAATAAAGACTAAAAAATAGGGCTGGGGATGTAGCTCAGAGGTAGAATGTCCCCTGAGTTCAATCCCCAGTACTGCAAAAACAAGAAAGAATAAAAATAAAAATAAAGATCAAAATATGACTCAGAGAAGTAACTTAATTAAGGTCATGTATATAATAAACAACAGTGAAATTTAAAATATTCAACAACTAGTACCAGGCTAGCACTGGCCACTCAGAACGGACCCCAGTTAATGCTAGAGGTTGGTTCTGCTGCAACCTTCAGTTGAAAGATCATTGGGAGGGGATCCATGGAAGAGACCAGGACAAGGAGGGTCATGGGCAGGGCAAGGGAAGACTCTGAGATATACTACCAGCTTTGATATTAAGTGAGGTGCCCAAGATTCCAAATTGCGCTTATCTGACTCTAAAGACTTTTACAAAACAAATATGGAAGCAGTACCATTTACTAAAAAGCAATGAGAATAGAGAACAACTAGAGGTTTTAATAAAATAGTAAAACCATTCAAAACAACTGCAATGAGCTAGGCACAGTGGCACATGCCTTTAATACCAGTACTTGGGAGGTTGAGACAGGAGGATCGCATTAGAGGTCAGCCTCAGCAACTTAGTGAGACGCTGTTTCAAAACAAAAAATAAAAAGGACTGGAGGTGAAGCCCAAAGGTAAAGTGCTTCTGGATTCAATCCACAGTACCAAAAAAAAAAAAAAAAAAAAAAAAAAAAAAAAAAGAAAAAAAAAAAAAAAAAAAAAAAAAAAAAAAAAAAAAAAAAAAAAAAAAAAAAAAAAAAAAAAAAAAACTGCAATGGGAAATTAAAGATTGATAACTGCTCAATCTGTTGCCAGAAGAAAAAACAACAACAAAAAAAAAGAATAATCCAACTAAAGTAGGGTTAGAGGCAAATAAGGAAGAAGAGAAATATGAATGGGCAGCACAAAACTACAACATGAAGGTTTTCAATTCCAGATAAATAATTTGACGATGAAAATCAACACAAAAGCCAGGCAAGGTGGTACACACCTGTAGTCCTAACCCTCCAGCAGGCTAAGGCAGGAGGATCATTTGAGCCCAGGAGTTCAAGACCAGCCTGGGCAGCACAGTGTGAGATGAAAGAAATCAAGGGGAAGGAGGGGAAGGGAAAGGAAGAGTCAACCCGGGTTCTTAAGCAAGGAAGGACTTTGTGAGCGCCATACTTCAGGACGAGTCTGTGCAAGATAGAGGTGGAAAAGGAGTAGGGCCCAGAGGCAAGTGGGAAGGGTCAGTGCTAGACAGCTCCCTAGAGCTGGGCATGATTCACACCGATGTACACAGAGTGTCAAGAGGCAGGAGTGCAAAGAACAGGGTACCCTCAATTTTACAGATACCTTCATTCTGGTCACTGACTTAGAGTCCCCACCTTTCTGTGGCTGACATGGTTCTACAAGAGTACTTAGCTTTTTTTTTAATTGGGACAAAAGGGAGAAAAACCAGTTTGAATATAAGTGATGATTACCAAAGGTTTTTACACTTTATGGTTTTTAGTAAAAAACTATACAATATCCTCAATACTTAGTATCTGTTCATTAAGATACTTAAAATAAATGTATGTACATATTTAAACAGCTTTAAAAACAAATCCAGAACTGGGGCAGTAGTGGAGGCTTGCCTAGCATGCCTAAGGTTCCTGGGTTCAATCCCCAGCACCACAAGAAAAAAAAATAAAAAACTCAGAGCTACTAGGACATATTACGTAACTATGCACTCTGAGATTTCTGCACAAATAAAAACAAGCTAACCTGTTTATCTGCACTAATAAAAATTAAAATCAAGCAGCTGGTCACCTGTTGTTCCCTCTCCCAGAAAGGCACACTGGAACTATACCAACTGGCCAAGAACAACATTCATATCTTCCACTCCCTCATGGTAACAGCTGTTCCCTTTCTTTTTTCAAGCTAGCAAAGGTCACAATCAGTAGCAAACTTTCCATGCAGATTTCCATATACAAGAAGCAAGGAGATGACTAAATAACAGCTGGGGTTTTTTTTCTATTTTACCTTCTCTGTGGCACTTATCAGGAACCTAAGGCTTCTTTGGTACTTGAAGCTCTAATTTTATCATTTCTTAGCCAAAAAACATTCTGTTTACATGAAACTGGCATTAGGGATGATACAAGCACATTTTGAAAGGGGGAAAGAAACTACAGCAAAATTATAGAGAAACATTTACATAAGTGGATGGCCTAAATGAAAATGTTTTATGCTAAACGAAAGAGACCAGTCTCAAAGGCTACCTTCTGTATGATTCCATTTATATGACATTCCATTTATATGACATTATAGGATGATCAGTGGTTGCCAAAGGAGGAAGGCCTTTGATTACAAAGGAGAAGTGTGAGAGAATAATAGGCCAATTCTAGAGGGTAATTGACCAATTCTGAATCTTGATTGCATTGTGGTTACATGACTAAATTCTCCACTGTCTAAATTCACGGAACTATACATCAAAAAAGTGAATTTTACTAAGTATAATTTTTTTAATACCTCAAGAAGGTTAACTTAAGCTTCATTTCACCTCTGGACTCCCATTACCTGTTTCAAACCTCTTGACATGCTCTGTGCAATGACCCCACCCCTCCACCAGGCTAACGCCTACTTGCCAGTCCAGCTTTATTAAGCTACTCCTGGAATCCTTCCTTTGGTGTGGCAGGGTGGGGTCCTGGGCATAGCTGGGGAGTCAAATATACCTGGCAGGATTTACTTCTGGCATTCTCCTAGATAAAACTTGAATCAGCTTTTACAAATTTCTTAACCTGGCTAGGAAGTAAAAATAAATATTTACATACCTCCCAGAAATGTTGTAAACTAAGGGGAGCCTATTAATGTGTCTACTGTAGTACCTGGCTCATTAAGAAAGTTTACTAAATGCTAGCCGGGAGTGGTGGCGCACACTTGTAATCCCAGCATTTGGGAGGCTGAGACCGGAGGATCCAGGTTCGAGGCCAGCCTCAGCTACCTAGTGAGGCACTCCACAACTTAGTGAGACCCTGTTTCAAAATAAAGAATAAAAAATAGGGCTGGGGGTATAGCTCGGAGGTAGAATGCCTCTGAGTTCAATCCCCAGTACCGCAAAAAAAAAAAAAAAAAAAAAGTAAGTTTACCAAATGCTAATTCACTAATTGATTTCATCTGCTCTTTCTGAGCCCCCATGGACCCGACATACATAAATCCATCACAATGTTCTATTCACATATTATAATTGTCTCCATAAATAAAATGTGTCTGTGTCTTTTTAATCCTTAAATTCAAAGAGGTCAGCAAGTTGTGATAGTCAATAAATTGTCTAAAGAATAATTTATCCATCTGATCTGATCTTGTTAAAGACAGAGTTATTGGAAGAGAGAGAGGAGCAGGCAGAAAAGGCCAGAGTACACTGAAATAGTCTGGGACACACGACCCAAGAGTTTTAAAAGTTTCTACAAGGATGCTGTATGAAGCATAACAGCACAAAAATGCAAATAACCTAAACATTAAAAAATGGGAGTAGTAAAGTGGCATACACCAACTTCTACAAACTTTTAATGTAGAAGACTATGTTAAATTTAACAAAGAATAGATGGATAGATGCAAGGGAGCACACCTGTAGTCCCTGCTATTTGGGAGGCTAGAATTGCTTGAACCTAGGAGTTTAGGACCTGCCTGACCAACAAAATAAGATGCTATATCAAAAAATATCACAGAGGATATATGCAGTAACATCCCAACTTTTTTAAATGAGTTTTTAAAAAGTATGGGTATATGGACATAAAAGAAAAGCACTGAAAAGATATTCAACCAAAACATTTAAAGGGCTGGGTGTGATGGTGCACACCTGTAATCTCAGTACTTGGGAAGATGAGACAGGAGGATTGCAGGTTCAAGGACAGTCGTAGCATCTTAGTGAAACTCTCAGCAACTTAGCAAGACCCTGTTTCAAAATAAATGATAAAAAGAGCTGTGGGTGTAGCTCAGGAGATAGAACGCCCCTGGGTTTAGTACACAGTACCACAAAAAAAAAAAAAAAAAAGTTAAAAAGGTAATCTCTAGGTCATGGGTGAAAAGACTACTACT
This sequence comes from Graphiurus murinus, assembly GCA_004027655.1. Classification (NCBI taxonomy): domain Eukaryota; kingdom Metazoa; phylum Chordata; class Mammalia; order Rodentia; family Gliridae; genus Graphiurus; species Graphiurus murinus. The sequence goes on from PVLC010003482.1 coordinate 11,741, forward strand.
GATATTTACTTCATTAATGGGTTTCTTAGAGTTTACCAATTTGTTACAAGTTTATTTTAGAAAATTTGGGAATCACAGAATAATTATTTCTAAAGAAAAAACTATCCTAGAACTTACTGACAGTATTCCATGTCATCTAAGATTCAAATATCTAAAAATGGGGGGGGGGGGTTTTGAAATGCCATGTATTTCCAAAGTCAAACAAGTAAAATATATTATAAACTATACACGTTTGGTAAGAAAACAATATGAGGAGCTCCTCTAATGAAAATATAGGTGAGTACCTTTGCACACAGCTTGAAAAAGTAATTTTCTACAGAAAGCCATTTTTTTTTTTTTTTGCGGTACCAGGGATTGAACTCAGAGGCATTCTACCTCCGAGCTACACCCCAGCCCTATTTTTTATTCTTTATTTTGAAACCGGGTCTCACTAAGTTGCGGAGTGCCTCACTAGGTAGCTGAGGCTGGCCGCGAACCCGGATCCTCCGGTCTCAGCCTCCCAAATGCTGGGATTACAAGCGTGCGCCACCACGCCCGGCTTATCAGAAAGCCATTTTTTTTATACTTTTATTGGTAAGCTATAGTTATACATCATAGGTTCAAAGTCATAGAAACAAACATATACACAGGTCTTGGTGTATTTGAAAAAGTAATCTTTAACTGGGAAAATCTCTTAACAGGTGCACAGGAATAATTCATCAAATATTAACTACATATATTTAAACTGTATTTCTTTTTCTTCAAAGGCTTGTCAATAGCCAACAAACTTCAGAAGGCAGTGAAGGACAGTGACTCAAGGGGAAGGTTTCCCTTTGAAGTACAGTTTCTACAGAGTTTAGTTTCTAGTTGTGATCTGTAGGGCTTTGTCCATAAATTATTTAAGCTGTAAATTTAAGCATCCTGTATTTAGGCAAGAACACCTGGTTAAATTACTTCTCTCTTTGAACCAACAGTGGGACTTTTTTTTTTTTTTTTTTGGTACTAGATATTGAACCCAGGGATATTCTACCTGCAAGCTATTTTTATTCTGAAACAGGACCTTGCTAAGTTGCTGAGGGTCTTGCTAAGTTGTTGAGGCTGCCATTCTCCTCTCCTGGATTACAGGCATGTACCACCATGCCTGGCTTAAAGTCTTCTTTATCAGTAGCTGGGCAAGAAATAACTTCTCCCATTCAGTAGTAAGGCATATATTTCAAAGAATAACATGTGTATGTTTACTACTATACTTTACTGATTCTTGAATAAAGCTGGCAAACTCTAATGCCCTTAAAATAAAAATCCTAGAGTAGTTATCTAGAAAGATTAGGACACAACTGCCTCAGAAGAGGCTGTGGAGGTGGTGGTTGAGAGCAAATTTTAAAACTTTTAAGGAGATTGGTCTAACAACCAAATTTAAAGAAATCATACTGACATAGCTTCATCATTTTGGTATAAAATTAGTTATCTCAGTACTCAAAATATGTTTAGAAAAATTCAAGAATCTATAAATAGGGGTTGGGAGTACAGCACTTAACTAGCATGTATAAGGCCCTGGGTTGGATCCCCAGCATTGCCAAAAAGAGAGAGAGAGAGAGAGAGAGAGAGAGAGAGAGAGAGAGAGAGAGAGAGAGAGGAAGGAAAGGAGGGAGAGAGAGAGGGAGGGAGGATGGATCAATCCCAGTACTAGATCAATCCCAGTACTTAGGAGGTTGAGACAGGAGGTTCAAAGCCAGCCTCAGCAATTTAGTGAGGCCCTCTACAACTTAGTGAGACCCTGTTTGCAAATAAAATATAAAAAATAGGTCGAGGGGTATAGCCCAAAGGTAGAATGCCCTGGGTCCCATCCCCAGTACCCCCCCCACACACACACACCAAAAAAAAAAAAAAAAAGGAAGGAAGGAAGGAAGGAAGAATCCAGACTTAATATCTCATATCCCAAGACCCTTTACGACCTAAGACAGTTCACATCCCCACCAATTTTAAATCTTAAAACTATTTATGTGGATCCATCATATCTAGTCTGAAATTATGCCAAATGGCAAGGTCCAAACACTAAAATAAAGTTATACTAACTTTAGTGTCTCAGAAGAAAAACATAAAAACTCTTACTTTGGCAGGAAGTCACCAAATTGGCATATCTAAATTAGTACACTTTGTTTAAAACACACACATACTTTTTAAAAAAAAGGGATACAAATATAAGGCATACAAGCCAATTCTTTTTTTAAATGGTTATGATTATTGTAGTAACAAATCATACACCTATTTTTCCAAAAATGTGTGTTTATACCATTCAAGCTATTTTGTACAGAAGATAAGCTGAAAAAGGAACTCATAATTATTTCTTTAAGGCTAAGATCATTCAATGCTGAAACTACACTATAAATAGCTGCTACCATGGGAAGAAAAGAAAGGCATACATTAGTTAGTGGAGTGCCTAAGGACCAGGTGCTTTATTTACACAGACCCTCACGTATTCCTAACAAATCTGAGAAGCAGACAGTATTCTCTCCATTACACAAAAGAAGCTGAAGCTCAGGAGGATCAAATAACTAATTGTGTGACCTAAAGCAAGAAAACTGCAAAACCAACATTTGAAATTTTGAACACCAGCCTCTGAATTTCAACTATGCTTAGTGACAAATTTAAAACCTTTGAGATTGCTTTAGCAACCAAACTTAGAGAAATCTGACTGGCTTAGTTTCATCATTTTGGTTTCATCACTTAATTCCCACCATACTTGGTGACAGTTATTTTTAAAAATGTATCAAATAACCAATTGTTCTAAACAATGAGGGTTTTGTAAGGAGAGTTCAAATACTTTTTACCACTGATCTAAGAATGATTTTCCTTCATCTGTCAAGATCATCCGTCTTTTTTTTTTTTTTTTTTGGAGTACTGGGGATTGAACTCAGGGGCATTCTACCTCCGAGCTACACCCCCAGCCCTATTTTTTTATTCTTTATTTTGAAACCGAGTCTCACTAAGTTGCGGAGTTGCCTCACTAGGTAGCTGAGGCTGGCCGCAGACCCAGATCCTCCGGTCTCAGCCTCCCAAATGCTGGGATTACAAGCGTGCGCCACCACGCCCGGCTAAGATCATCCTTCTTCCCTCCAGCACATCATAGAAAACTATGACAACCTATTACCCCAGTCTATCAGTGTTTCAGCTGATATCCCTGACACTTCTTCCTCCCATTCTCCTTGGAAATCATCCTGTTACTCTGTGCCTGACATTTTCTCAAGGAGGTTGATGATGCACATATATTCCCTCAGCCCATATCTACATGCCTTCTTCACTTACCACACTCTTTTTCTCTTTCTGATTTTTTAAAGAGTAACTTATACCCAGCAATTTCCCTTTCTTTACCAATTACCTATACTTCTCAGCCCACTTCAATTTGGCTTCCATCCCATAACTGGAATGGCTCCTCAATGATCTTTTTGTATCTAGACCTAATGGACACTTCCAGTCCTTCTCTTGATCTTTCAGGAGAATGGAGACAGTGTTACCTCTTTCCACTGGGAATTGAACCCAAGGGTGCTCTGTCAATGAACTATACCCCAGCCCTTTCTATTTTTTATTTTCAAATAAGATCTCCCTAAATTGTGCAGGCTGGCCCGGAGCTTGCAATTCTCCTGCCTCAGCCTCCTGAGTAGCTGGGATTATGGATGTAGCTTTCATCCATACCCCTTATTATAGAAAGTATTATATCCTTATTAAGTATTAATATGTCTTCATTTCTTATCTCAACTGTAACATTTCTGCCATGATTCCACTTTATATATTTGACAGTTCAAAAGTACAAACTCCTGCCATGTTTGGCACACATGCCTGTAATCTCAGCTACTGGAGAGGCTAAAGGAGAAGGATCACAAGTTCAAAGTCAGCCTGGGCAATTTAGGGAGACCCTGTCTCAAAATAAAAAATAAAAAGGGCTGAGGTATAATGCTCAGTGGTAAAATACCTCTAGGTTCAATTCTCAGTGCCAGGAAAAAAAATTTTTTCAAACTCCTCTGGTTTTTACTATAAATTTTATTTGCAGAATATTCAACCAAGTAACTATCTCTAAATCCAGTTTTTATTGTTGATTGAGATGGGATCTTTCTATGTTTCCCAGGCTGGCATCTAACTCCTGGGCTCCAGGACCTCCTGCCTCAGCCTCCCAAGTAGCTGGGATTACAGGTACATACCATCACACCCAGCTCTTGTATTTCACTCTTAATCATGAAATGTCTGAGGACATGAAGTAAGGGCAACCACCACAGAGTTCTTCCAGTGATCTGTCCTTTTTCCTAGTAAATCCTAAATATAAGTCTAAGTAATTGGCGAAACTAAAGAAAAATTATTTCAGGAAATTTAAATCATTGTGTGACCCTTACATACTTATTTCCAACTGAAAATCAGAATCTCTTTACTGAATATCAATGTCAGGCCTTGTGAAGCACGTCCTTAAGATGAATCCTCTCATCCTCTTCTTCTCAAAGAAGCCTCACCCTGTCCTGAACACCTCTGAAAAGGCAACAAAAGCTCACCCAGAGCCGGGCGTGGTGGCGCATGCTTGTAATCCCAGCATTCCGGAGGCTGAGACTGGAGGATCCGGGTTCGAGGTCAGCCTCAGCTACCTAGTGAGGCACTCTGCAACTTAGTGAGACCCGGTTTAAAAATAAAGAATAAAAAATAGGGCTGGGGGTATAGCTCGGAGGTAGAATGCCCTTGAGTTCAATCCCCAGTACCGTAAAAAAAAAAAAAAAAAAGCTCACCCCAGCAAAATTCCTTCATGTTTTTCCTTTTCCCACTCTTTGTCTCCCTTTTTATAAGAAACTTATTTAGCCAAAGCCCTCATCAGGGCCTGTGGACTTCAGATGTTCCCATGAGGTTAACATTATCAGTCTAATAATTAAATAACTCAATGCCTTTAAGTATAAGTTTTAAATTATTAGCAAAGAATATGGCTCTTATATAGGATGCAATTTTATCAAGATTTTCTTATAACTCAGGCCATGGTATCATGGTTTCTTAATTCTGGTACACAGATATTTAGTTGATGTTGGCTCTCCATAGTTAGGCATAGATTAAATTCCTTACTTGTTCAACGATGTCTATATCCCAATGCCCTACAGAGTAATAAACCATTCTGTCAGCTATTGCCTCACAGTAACATTCAAGTCTCATCATTCTAATCATGAATTGGCTAATGAACTATAAGTAACGCTACTACTGAGGAAAGTAGAAACACATTATTTTGTTTGTTTATTTGTTTTTGGTACGGGTAATTGAACCCAGGGTCATTCTATCTCCAGCCCTTTTTATTTTTTTGTTTTGAAACAGGGTCTCTCTAGGTTGCTGATAGTCTCATTACATTGCTGAGACTGTCCCAAGTACTGAGATTACAGGTATGTGCCACCATGCCAGGCTAGAAACATAATCTTAAATAATGTAATTACTCTATTAAAAGGAGCATGTCCCCCCTATTTACTATTCTACAGGTCACAGGTGGATCACAATGGTAAGAGAGACTCCCCAAGTTGGGTGTGGTGGTACACATTCATAATCCCAGTACTTGGGAGACTGAGACAGGAGGATTGCAAGTTCAAGGCCAGAACATGGTAATTAGCAAGACCTTATTTCAAAATGAAAAATAAAATAGGGCTGGGGGTGTAGCTTAGAGGTAGAATGCCCCTGGATTCAATCCTCAGTATCAGAGACAGAGAGACAGAGACTGACTCTCAAAAATGTAATAGATTTTGCTGGTATGAGAAGACAAACTGTTTTTGATACAGATAACAGTCTGGATACTCTGTAGACTAAGTTAAAATTGTGGGAGATTTTTGTTGTTTTTTTTTTCTTTTTTTTTTTTTTTTTTTTTTGGTGTGTGTGGTACTAGGGATGGAACTCAGGGGCATTCTACCTCCAAGTTACATCCCCAGCCCTAATTTTTATTCTTTATTTTGAAACAGGGTCTCACTAAGTTGCAGAGGGCCTCACTAAGTAGCTGAGGCTGGCCACGAACCCGAATCCTCCTGTCTCAGCCTCCCAAGTACTGGGATTACAAGCCTGCACCACCACGTCCGGCTATCCCCAGCCCTATTTTTTACTCTCTGAGACAGGGTCTCACTAAGTTGCGGAGGGCTCACTAATTAGCTGAAGCTAGCCACGAACCTGCGATCTTCCTGTCTCAGCCTCCCAAGTACTGGTATTATAAGGGGGCGCCACCATGCCTGGCTCTTCATTTTTCAAAATTGAAAATCTCTCTTTGCTGAAACTTCAATGAGTCTGCCCAAAATATATTCTGATTTGGCTTCTCCAGGTTGCATGAATAATCATTTCTCACAATTTGGCTGGCACAGCAGCACCCAGCTAGTTGCAAGATTTCAGGAGCTACTTGGCCACTGATAAATCTTGTATCTATATTAGGAAAAAGAAGATGCTCAAGCAAGGGGCCTACATTACTCTGTATCAAGGTCTATTTTCCTGTATTACTATCTCCTGTATGGTTTAACCTGTCTTCACCTTTTTCTCCATTTTCTGCTGACAGTAACACTCATCCCACTCTTGTGTAGGCTAAGTTTATAATTGATCTACAAATCTACTGCAGTTGTTCAAGTATCCCTTTATACACCAAGAGCTGTTTGTCTTCCTACCCTGAGTCCACTGGTGTCAGTTGCTGCAATATATTCTGTAGCACTGGACTCTCCTTAATAAGTGAGGTCCACTTACCACTAAGATCCCGAGAGACAGGCAAAGCAGACATCATTTTCATTAGAATTTACATATGACTAAATGAAACTGCCATGTGACCTTGTCCGTGAAGATCACAGGAAGTAGCAGAGGCTAGAACCTGACTTCCAAACCAATGGCTTTTACTATTAAGTCATATTTTAACTCTTTAAAATTATACAAACAATTTGCCGCTCACTGGAAAGTCACCTACAATGTCAAATCCTGAGCAAGGGGGAAAGTCCATGCAAAAACTTACCTTCATTCAAAGGAACTACTCATTTGTACATTCAACAGTAGCACTTAAAATTTCACCCTTAGTAGGGACATTAGTTTTAATGTAGATATCCAACATTAGCTATAAAGTTACCATTATCCATAACCTGCCTAACAAGTTTTGATAACATCATGAGTTAAGAAACCTTTTCTCCATTTGGGCTATTAGGTCAGATGTAGACAATATCTGGAAAAGAGCATATTTTAAATTCCTATCACTTATCCATACTCTTTGAAAAAAGTAAAATATAATAAATATCACTTCTGCTACACTGCATAACTATGCTATATTTTTTCAAATCAACTTAGGATAAGATTTTTAAAGTGTGTTTTCAGAAATCATTTTTTAAACTGGGTGTGGTGGCATTTGCCTATAATCCTGGAACTTGGGAGGCTGAGACAGGAGGATCACAAGTTCAAGGTCAGTGTGCAGTAACTTAGCAAGATCCTGTTTTAAAGAAAAAAATAAAGTATGGCTAGGGATGCACCTCAGAGGAAAATATCCCTGGGTTTAATTCCCAGTACCACACACACACAAAAATAATTTAAGAAAAAATTTTATAAAAGTGTGTGTGTGTGTGTGTGTGTGTGTGTGTGTGTGTGTGTGTCACTAGGGATTAAACCCAGGGGCATTCTACCTCCAGCCCCTTTTCTATTTTGTTTTTGAAATAGGGTCGCACTAGGATGCTGACAGTCTTCAATCCTTTCTCAGCCTCCCAAGTGGGATTATAGGCATGCGCCACCATGCCTGCTAAAAATATGAATTTTAGTTACATTTGGTCATATACTTAACAAACTGCTCTCTCTGAAGAATACTATTACCTAAAATTACAACTAACCCAGAACCCTAGAGATGGGTGTAACTGTTACATACATCTTTTTCTTAAACTCTGTATAAAAGATAAATTCTTATTGATCAAAAGAAGTTATAGCAAACTGGTATGTTTAGCTCAGTCAACCTGTACTTTAAGTTAGCTCTTGACCAGTTTATATTCAAGAAACAAAATCACTGTGTTTCAACAGCTTATTATTAGAGAAGTTACAACTATCCAAGCCATGCTATCCTCACTTTACAAATATCTTTGTTTATTCCTATCTCTAATTTACTGTTCTCTCTTGAACCATGAACACTCATTTGGGTACCTTGGCTAAGACCTGTGGGAATACTGATCACCTAGAAAAACAATCAGAAGTACAATGAGATATCTAACTCCAGAAAGAAACAGAAGTAATCAAAAATATTTTTTCATTGTAATCTGGGCACTAGGAACTGAAATATGAACCAGGTTCCATCTTTGATGCTGTTTAAACTATAGCTAGGACTACACAAAATAATGTTCCAAATGAAAAATTGCCAGCACATGAACTCACATGGAAATAGCATGGTGTGTCAGCAGTACCAAACTGGTTTATTAGCTTAATAATGATAATAGCAACGACAGAAACATGAGAGTACGTACTACAGGACAGGACTATGCTAAACACATCACATACATTGTCTCACACATGAACTCATCTAATTTCACAGCACTATGAGGAAGGCACTATTAGCATTACCTTCTTTCTCATTTGATGAGGAAATTTCTAAGGAGGTGAGGTGACCTCCCAATATCACACAGTAATGGGTAGAAGTAGAATTCAGGACTCAGATGAGTGGCTGATTCAAGTATATTGCCTATTCATTCATGAAACAAATACCTGAATGCCTACTATGTGCCACACCTTCTAAGCAACCATATTACAAAGTCTTCACCTTATAATGGGTACAGATTGGTATACTTCTGATTTTCTACAAGTACCATTATCAGAAATTAGCACAGCCAAAGTAACATTCCCAATGCTTTACATTATCTCTGCTGTAAAGAATAGCAATGGTAGGAGGCCGAGACAGGAGGATCACAGGTTTGAATCCAGCCTCAGCAACTTATCAAGGCCATCAGCAACTTAGTGAGATCCTGTTTCAAAATAAAATACGGCTGAGGGTGTAGGTCAGAGGTAGAATGCCCCTGGTTCAACCCCCAGAACCACATTAAAAAAAAAAAAAAAGTAGTGGTCTCAAGAGAAATTGTTTTGAAATAAAGATTGGCTTTATTAAAATATCTATTTCCCCTTACAATGCTCTGTGTATCTCTTGAGGATGGAGCCTTTGTCTGACTCACTCTTGGTAATCTCAGTGCTAGGACATAACAGACACTTAATAACTTATTATTCAATATTATCATTATTACTTATGAGTCTGTCTTCCACAGTAGGCAAGAAGCTATTAAAGATCCACAGGTTTTATTTTTTCGACTATTTTTTTTTATCACCAGTAGTAGGACATAAATGAGGCTAACTCTTTACACTTCATAGAGTTTTAACATTAACATGAGGTTATGTAAAATATTTACCAAGACCCACAGTAGGCATTCAATAATTAATGTTTTTCTTCTCTTCTCATTTACCTCTAGTACCTAACCAACCCATCTCTCCTACTGCTGACATGAATGAACCAAAAGGCAGGGCAGAGCCTGGCTCACCAGCTGCCATTAACTAAAGAGCCTTCCTACTATGCATTTCCCATATGTCATTTCCCTGGACACCCCACCCTAAAAAAGACTCAGGAAACATTTCCAAGCAGTGACAACTTAGGACTAAACCACAAGGTTCTAACTATATCTGCTGAATGCCTTACCAAAGGTGACTCTAAACACTATACACATGATTCACTTGAAGTACAGGAAGGACAAAGGTCATCTTTTCCTGTGAAGACTCAGAAGGAACGCCTAGGACAACAATGCTATTTGAAGAGGCCATGGGCATGTTACTGAACAAGACAAATCAGTCACATCCTAGATACCCTTCTTGCTAACCCTTGATAGTTATTAGGAGTTTGAATGATGAAAAACTAAGGTACCTTTTTTATTTTTATTATTTTTTATTGGTGCATTTTAATCATATATCTTTGTTAGGTACAAGCTGGTAAAGGCATACATGCACACATTTCTCATTTAACCCTTTCCCACTTCCCGCCCCACTCCCTCACCCTCCCTCCTTCTCAGGTTCAGTTTAGTGATTGATTTTGATATGTTTGTGAAAGTACATCATGCGCATTAGGGTGTCCCCCCTCCCATATCACCTTCAGTTAAGTCACTTTCTTTGCTCATCTAAGGTTTCTCCTTTAACTGGAGTCCTTCTTATGCCCCATCTTCTCCCTAGCATCTGCATATTAGGGAAAACATATGATTTTTTACTTTTTGTGACTGCCTAAGCTCACTTAACATAATGTTTTCCAGTTCCATCCATTTCCCTGCAAATGACATGATTTTGTTCTTCTTTATAGCTGAGTAAAATTCCATTGTGTATATATCCCATAGTTTTGTAATCCATTCATCTGTTGATGGACATCTTGGCTGTTTCCATAGTTTGGCAATTGTGAATTGTGCAGATTTAAACATAGATACACATGCATGGGTCTGATAGTTTGGTTTCCATTCTTTTGGATAAATACCCAGAAGTGGTATAAGCGGAAATCCTGAAACTACTTATAACTTCAAAACTACTTCATAACTTCACACAGACCACCTAGAGTAATCATTCCTTTTGTATAGCTAACTTAACTGCCAACCCCTTATTCTTTATCTTCTTCATTCATTAACAACCTTTGCCAAATCTGGACCAGTTAATCAGTAACCAAAAGTTATAATCCTAAAAAGGGATGTGCCAATTCCTGACCACAGCACTTCTTAGCTGGGTTGCCTGGGGTTGAGTTTCACAATTCCACTAGGCCTCAGTTCCATCATCTGCAGAAGGGAGATGACCAAGCAACCCTCCCTACACAAGCTATTGAGAGACTACATAAACTACTAAAGAGCACCAAATAAATGAATTATTATTATCCACTCTAATATTTAGAAATAAAGTTGACAAAATTCACTATTAAGAATACCACAGAGCCAGGCATGGTGGCTTTTAATCCCAGTACTTGGGAGGCTGAGATAGGAGGATCCAGGTTCATGGCCAGCCTCAGCTACTTAGTGAGGCCCTCCGGAACTTAGTGAGACCCTGTTTCAAAATAAAGACTAAAAAATAGGGCTGGGGATGTAGCTTACAGGTAGAATGTCCCTGGGTTCAATCCCCTCCCCTCTCCCCCCCCAAATAAAGAATATCACAATGGGAGGGGGCATTCTAGGGGTATAGCTCAGTGGTAAAGCACTTGCCTAGTATGATGATGCCCTGGGTTCAATCTCCAGTACTTGGTGGGGAGTAGGGGCACCACACAGGACCATGAATAAATACCACAATCAACTGATGCATATCATAATCAAACCATACTGTCCTCTTTTGTATTAAAATGCCCTTTCCTCATTTTGTACTCAACACCTGCTCTTCCCTATGCTTAGAAACATCTCCCTGCTCCTCCATTCTTATCCTAAAATCTCAACATAACTATCTCTCAATTCAAATATCCCTTCCTCAGAGAAGCCTTCCTTGAACCTGCCATCCCCCAAAGTCTCCCAATTATAATCCTGTTTCAATTCTTTCATGGGCCTTACAGACTTCTGTAATTGTTATCTATTAATAGAGAGAACTTAATCTTTTTCATACTTGTATTTTCAGCTCCTAGTGTTATACTAAGCACTTAATGTATACTCAATAAATAATTAGATGAAAGATGATGGAGCCAGGCCTGGTACCTTGGGAGGCTGAAACAGGAGGATCACAGGTTCAAGGCCAGCCTCAGCAACTGAGTAAGACTTCTAACAACTAACAAGACTCTGTTTCAAAATAAAAAATAAATAGGGCTAGGGGTGTACCTCAGAGGTAGAATGCTCCCGAGTTCAATCCCCAGTACCAAAAAAGAAAATGAAAAACATTGTGTTCACACAACATAAAAACAATTTCAGGTTAACATATGTCAAAACAATTTCATTTTTGTGTGTGTGTGTGTGATACTGAAGACTGAACTCATGGGCATTCTAGCTCCGAGATACATCCCCAGGCCATTTTATTTTACATTTTGAAACAGGGTTTCACTAGGTTGTTGAGAGTCTCCCTACTCTTGAAGCTGGTCTGAGATCTGCGATCTACGGTCCTCCCGTCTCAGCCTCGGTCCTCCTGTCTCAGCCTCACAAGGACTAGGATTACAGACATGCGCCACCATGCCTAAAGAAAATAAGTATTTGAAAAACAAAGAGAAAGAATGGGGCTGAAGAGGTAGGTATTATATAACAGTTTTTCTTTGCCGCCTGCTTAACTACAGAAAGGAATTCAAATAATAGAATTTACACAAATGAGAATGTACAATTACAGTTATTCAAAAGTCATAGAAAGCCAGGCGTGGTGGTGCATGCTTGTAATCCCAGTACTTGGGAGGCTGAGATAGGAGGATCACAGGTTCCAGGGCAGCCTCAGCAAGTAGTAAGACTCTCAACAACCTAGTGAAACCCTGTTTCAAACATGAAATAAAATCAGGCTGGGAGCTACCTAGTGAGGCACTCTGCAACTTAGTGAGACTTGGTTTCAAAATAAAGAATAAAAAATAGGGCTGGGGGTATAGCTCGGCGGTAGAATGTCCCTGAGTTCAATCCCCAGGACCGCAAAAAAAAAAAAAAATCAGGCTGGGGGTGTAGCTCGAAGGTAGAATGCCTCTGGGTTCCAGTACCACCCAAAAAAAAGTCTTAGAAAGTCAGGTGTGACTGGCACACACTTGGAATCCCAGTGCTTGGGAGGTTAAGACAAGAGGATCACAGGTTCAAGACCAGCCTCGGCCACATAGTGAGACCCTGCTTCAAAATTTAAAAATTGGTCTGGGGATGTAGCTCAGAGGTAGAATGCCCCCGGGTTCAATCTCCAGTAACAAAAAGAACATCTTAGGAATATTAGCTCACTTTTTTACAAGGGGAATTCCCAAGACCTGGGCAATAAAAATAGTGAAGGTACACCTGTTTTCTAGAATAAGCTGAAATTCAGGACTTACCACTGTATAAAGTAACAGCTTTTCCATTTGTTTAAGTATACTCCACCACAGATCTATACAGATCAGTTTCTACAATGTCTGGGCTTACCGCCACTTGGAGATCATGTATGTGGCTTTTACACATCACTGATAAAACACTAAGCTTCAAAAGCTTCAAAGGCATTCCATTTTAAAGTTTGTGTTTCTGCCCCTAATACAAAACTAGCTGATGTTACTTCTACTAATATAATTACGCTATAGCTGACAAAATTAGAGGATTGTTCTACTTGACAAACATATATATTAATGGCAGCTGTGACCTACATGCAGAACATAGAACATCCTTGGTAACACAAAATCCAGCAGGAGAGAACTGGCTCTTCCAGGATCCTGCTGATGTCCCTCGTACAGGCCAAAGCCAACTAGAAACCAAAAGGCAAGGGCTCAGTTGCTGTAGCCCATGAAGTTGTTTCCCAGAGCACACAGCAAGGTGGAGAAAAGATGTGAAGGAGCAAATGGAGAAGATGTAGCACAGAAAGGTATTTTTTTTTTTTTTTTGTACTGGGGATTGAACCCAGGGGCATTGTACCTCTGAGCTACACCCCCAGCCCCATTTTTTGTTCTTTATCTTTGAAACAGGGTCTTACTAAGTTGTGGAGGGCCTCACTAAGTAGTTGAGGCTGGCCATGAACCAGCGATCCTCCTGTCTCAGCCTCCCTAGTACTGGGATTACAAGCGTGCACCACCATGCTGGGCTCAGAAAGGTATTCTAAGTGATGGTCATGCAGCAAAACTCAAGCATACAGTTCACTGAAAGTTTGAGAGATTAGTCACTTATTTTCAACTTCTGTTTTTAGCAGGGTAAATTTAACAATTTGAACTTCAATTTCTTTTCTTTTTTGTTTTTTTTGGTTGTGGTATTGGGATTGAACACAGAGGAATTCTACCTCCACATCATATCCCCTAGCTGTTTTGTTTATATTGAAACAGGGTCTCCCTAAGTTGCTAAGGCCATCCTTGAGCCTGTGATATCCTCCCATCTCAGCCTCCCAAGTACTGGGATTAACACCACGCCCAGCTTAAACTTCAATTTCTTATCAAAAAAGAAAATCAGAATTTCCCAAAATGAGTAATGTATCAGAAACTTTGGTAGAGCTCAGCCAAAAATGACTAAATGAGGAAGAGATGAATAACAATCTGTAGCATGTCTGTAAGTTTCCAAAAAGGATATTATTCAAAGAAAATATAAAGAAAGAATTTACATTCTACAAAATATACAGTGGAAAAGTTCTCTGAACATTCCCATACTCTATTCCAAACAAAGTAAATTTAAGTTAAAACTCAACTGTGTGAAATCAAGTAGAGCCAAATAGTCGCAATTTCATCCAGGCCTCCAAACAACCCATTTAAAGGAAGAAAAGGCCTTGCAACAAGATTCTAGTCTGACCTAAGAATAGGTCAGTGACATTTTTTGTTTATTTTTTGAGATTCCTTCCCTCTCTCTGTGGCTAGAAGCAAAGAGAAAAATACAACAAAATAAAGAAAATCAACAAGCCATCAGAAGCAAGTTTCTTTAACTGAAGTTACAACTGAAATGACAAATAGGAGAGACACTATGTCCTAATTGTTTATTTACTTATTTTTATCTTCAGTGCCTAATACCTACCAGTCAGTCAACTAATGTGTGCTAAATAATGAGTGAATGAACTAATAGATGTTTGGAGAAAAAAGAAGGCACAAAATGCTTGAAGCTATTTACCAAGTGCAAATTTTTCCAAGATCTTTCTTTTTTCTCTCTCTCTCTCCTCTCCTCTCTTCTTGAAGGAAGGCTGGGGGTTAGGAAAAGGACCACTCATTAGGGGTATACTTATGAGGTAGAATGATGACAGCATTGTGATGATGACATATGTCATCAGTATTTGAGATAATTACTAGGGTAACAAGTAACAGGGATTCCTCAACCCTCTAGTGTTGGCTGTCAATGTTTTTGCTGCCAGATTTTGTTCTACACCTATCCACTTTGATTAGCATAATGTCGACCCCACATTTAAAACTTACTGATGGAACCATAAAACCCTCCCTCCCAAGAAAGCCACCACTGGCATTCATAAGCTTCTATTTGCATCTGCTATTAAGGGAAGCTGTAATTGGTGTCCAACGCAGAAAGAGAAGCTATCCCAAATCTGTTTTGGACATAGGTGGGTATTATCAGTAGAGGTCCAGGACAAACAAACAAACAAAAAAACCCAGCCCATTCAAATGATATATTCAAGAGAATTTAATAAAGGAAGGCTGCGACAGGATTGCAAGTTCAAGGCCATCCTGTGCAACTTAGTGACATCCTGTCCCAAAATAAATAAGTTAATTAAATAAATAAATAGCCTGGAGATGTAGCTCAGTGGTACAGTGTCCCTGAGTACAATCTCTAGTACCGCAAAAAAAAAAAAAAAAAAAGTATTTCCAATTCCACTTAAATCCTCTAGACCTCATGAGACTGCCTGCAAATAAATCATAAACATAGGTACTCAGTTGGGTTCCTACAGCACTAGATCAAGTTAAAAAAAGAGGAGGAAAAAGCCAGCTGTGGTAGCCCATGCTTATAATCCCAGTACTTGAAAGGCCAAGTCAGGAAGATCAAAGGTTCGGGGCCAGCCTCAGCTACTTAGTGAAGTTCTCTACAACTTAGTGAGAATCTGTTTTCTGGAGTGTAGCTCCGAGGTAGAATGCCCCTAGGTTCAGTTCCTGGTCTGCAAAAAAAAAGGAGAAAAAATTTCTGCAGCTCTTAGAATAAACAGACAAGCCAGTTCTCTATAATGGAACACATCTAAGACCAACCCTTCTCTGTGCTCAAAGGGTGACTAATTCCATACTTGTGTCACTGCACTTATCATGGAGTACTATAACCTCTTGATTACTCTAACCTCATTAGACTCTGAGCTCCTTTAAGGCAGGGACTGTCCTATTTATCTTTGTATCTCTAGCACCTAACATAGTACAGAGTTGCTGACCTTCAGTCAATGTGTACTGAATCAATTAATGGTCTCAGTGTCCATTAACTGGCAGTATAATGCCATAGTGGCTAAAATATGGTATGACCCGTTGCAATTAAGGTGTGGTGGCACATGATTGCAATGCCAGTACTTGGGAAGCTAAGACAGGAGAATCAAAGGTTCATGGCCAGCCTCAGGAACTTGGTGAGGCCCTCCACAACTTAGTGCTGGGGAGGGTGGGAGGGCTCAGAGGTAGAACACCTCTGGGTTCAAACCCCAGTTACCCCCCCACCCCCCCACACACACACAAAAAGGAAAATCCTACCAAGTTATATTCAGACCATGCCTTATAAGACTGGGCTAAAACATAGTCACTTCCATACCTGCCTACCATCATTCTCTATAGAGCAGCTATTCTCATGCATTCTGACAATGTATACAGCCTTTTCTACTATGAGACCATTCATAAAAAGAACCAGAGAGGTAAGCATGGTGGCACATGCCTATAATCCCAGTACTTGGGAGGCTGACACAGGTAGATAGCAGGTTCAAGGACAGTCTCAGCAACTCAGCAAGACCCTGTTCCAAAATAAATTTTTTTTAAAAGGGCTAGGGGTGCAGCTTGGAGGTAGAATGCTCTGGGTTGAATCCTCAGTACCACCCAAACAAAACAAAACAAAACAAACAGAAAAAGATGGTGCTTCATTTCAGAAAAGGAACAAATATACATTATCTCTCAAATTGTTCATTATTTTTCCAAGGACTTACCAAATCTACTGAAGGAGCTAATAATTTGGACATGTATATAGAAGAATTCATGTTTCACACTGAGAGTAAAGATGATTTAGGGACAGAAACACACAGACACACACACACACACACACACACACACACACAGGCATGTTTAATAGCACTTCACCCTTGGTAAAATTATAAAGCACTTATGTAACAAAATCACATAACATCATCATATTAAAATGGATATACTGTGTGATGTTGGGCTTCTCATTAACAGAATCTAGAACATATTCACATTATAATTATGAATCACTTTCACATAACCCTGTACTTATGAAGTGCTTAATCATCTTTTTGTTGAAGCAGTAAACTCTTACCTGTAGATGCTTCACAGAAAAAGGAAAAAAGTTAATATCAGGTTGCCTACCCTTTTCAAGCTACCATGACTTTATGCTGCCAATCTCCTGTTGTCAATAAGGTGAATAAAAACCAAATTTATTATGATCCTTAGACTCCATTAGAAAGAATGAGTTTGCTATAAATATCTTCCACAAGTCAGCAAGACAAAATTTTTTATCTTTAGTATCACTGCCTTGATTCATTGTTGTTTGTAATGGAGAGTTGATGTTAAATCTAATGTCATCTCATGTATATAATTAAAGTAAGTCAGTAAAGAAGTCACTTTCTACTTAGGAAAAGGGAAGTCTGGGTTTATCTTGGTAATACACTGAATTACTTTAAAAGAAACTTCAGGCAGGGGGTGGTGGAGCACGCTTGTAATCCCAGCATTTGGGAGGCTGAGACCAGAGAATTCCGGTTCCCGGCCAGCCTCAGCTACCTAGTGAGGCACTCAGCAACTTAGTGAGACCCTGTTTCAAAATAAAGAATAAAAATTAGGGCTGAGGGTGTAGCTCAGAGGTAGAATGCCCCTGAGTTCAATCCCCAGTACCGCAAAAAAAAATAAAATAAAAGAAACTTCAGTTATATAAAAACAGATAAAAGATGTTTCAAATAGATCAGAAGTCTTTTTCTAAAACAAATTTAATGCATAAATCCACAAGACAGCTTTTTTCCAAAACCAAAGATATTTTAAATGTTTTTTTCAAAGCCATCATATTCCTACAACTGTCAATTCAATATGGTAATAAAATTTCTTTAACCTCTATAGGAAATTATGTGATCTTTGCATCATATTAAAAATATAGGGCATAGAAGATGTAAATGCATACAGGTGCCTCCCATTATACACGAAAAAAAGTTTTTAATGCAGATCTACTATATGGGTTTGTGCTTAGTAGCATTGACTTCAGCTACTCAGAGCAACAATACTATGTTTCGTCCCTCCCTCCTAATCAATGTACCCTCCATAGGGGGAAAAAAATAATGTTTTTGTTTGTTTGTTTTGTGGTACTGGAGGATGGTACCCAGGAGCAGCCTACCTCAGAGCTACACCCCCAGTCTATTTTTATTCTTTATTTTGAAACAGGGTCTCACTAAGTTGCAGAGGGCCTCACAAGTTGTTGAGGCTGGCTGTGAACCTGCAATCCTCCTGTCTCAGGCTCCCAAGTACTGGGATTACAAGTTTATGCCACCACGTCCAGCTAAAATCATGTTTTGTAAGTTAATAATTCCCCCAATAATTCCCAGTTGATAGATAATTCTGATATTACACAATATGTGGCAATGATCAGATAATAGCCAATACACTAGAATTACCAAAATTACTTCTGACTGAAAATTTTCCTCTCCTTTCACTAAATATAAATGAAGTCTAACAAAGTTCCACTGGCAGAGTACAAGTTAAAATATATTTTTAATTTAACATCTTTACCAAAGGTAAACTTTTCATTGAAAATAGATAAATTTGAATATATTTTCATTGTTAATATGCCCTGAATCTGAAAGGATTGCTTGTGTTTCCATAAAGGCAGTTCCAGAACTATACTCCCCTCCCCTAAACTTAATCCCTAAATTTACTGTGGAACTACAAAGGAAGTGTCCTGATAAACAATAAAGAAGTTTCATAGATAACAAAAAAGAATTTTTCTTAAATGGTCAGGCTGTAAACAAGTGGAATACTCGGCAACTATTGGATTAAACCGGGGGAAATTCCTATTTTTGAGATGCCCTTATGCAGACTTGCATCTAGGATGCTGAAGTCACACATCTCCGAGATCTCTGAGATCTTTCCAATACTACTTAGATTACTTAAACTTGAGGAGGACTATCCAAACCTCCAGCAGGTCTTGTTGCTATTTTCCATAACATAAATAGTTCACAACATAACTGTCTTACATAATGCATATAAAAAGGATGAAAGCCACTCCTTCCAATGCCTATCCCTTATCCAGATGATTCCAATTCTTTCTCCTCAAAAGGAAGAAGCACCTGGCAAACAGACACCGCAGAATTGAAGTCGTCCAATCAGGAAAACAACGCCAAATGTGCTGCAGCTAAAGAATGTCTACTGCTCCTTGCGGAGTTGTCACTGGAGATGGAAAGCTATACCAGGACAAGGTCTGCGCAGAGAAGGAAACAGAAGGTCTGAGATACCCTGCCCATCAAAAGCAATTTTCTGCAGACCTACAGGCAGAAAACTTGGCATCCTCATCCCCACTTGCAACCTGACAATTTACAACCTAGGAACACCTTCTAATTAGGAACATTCTAGCCTTTTATAGCCGAAAAGTTAAACTGCTTCTCACAAGTAAAATAATCCAGGCACTGGTGCCTGCGACCAAGAAGCCCTAGTACATCCTACCTCCAGTTTCGCTACAGAACCTGAGGAGCCATTGACCAGGCTTCTATAGAGTTGGGAGGGAGGAGCCCACTCTGCCAGCTGCTAGAGTGGACTGGGAAACAGGACAGCAGCAAGGGACCGAGCGCAGAGGCGTGAACAGCGAGCGTCCAAGCAGAGCCGGGCTCAGCACACCCGCGGGGAACAGGCAGGCGGTGACGGGAGCCAGGGTGCAGGCTGCAAAGCGGGGTCCCCGGCTGCAGAAGCCGCCCCCCCGCATCTCGCCCCGCGCGGCGCGCGCGCCAGGCACACCCCCCGCCGGTGCGCAGCTCTGCGGGCGTCCGCGCCCCGGGGACCCCGGCCACAGCCCCGCGCGGCCCACCCGAGTTCGCGCGCACACGCCCCTCGGGCCGGCGGCGCTACGTACCCAGCAACACGCAGAGCACATCGAGGGCCACGTACGGCAGCCGCGTCTTGTCAAACATGGTCTCGGCCCGGCGGCCCGGCGCGGGCGGCGAAAGGAGCGGCTGGCGGACGGCTGAGGCACCCGGTTCGCGAGCCCGGCCCAGGGGCTGGCGCTGGCCCCTAGCGACGGCCTCTCCCGGCCGCAGGAGAGCCTCCGAGGGCGAAGTGGGGCCCGGCGGCGCTCCGATCGCCTGCAATGGCGCCCTGGACCCCTCCCCTCGCCGCTCCCGCAACACCAGTTCGGGGCCGAGGCGCTCGCGTGCCAGCCACGGGCAGCTCTGTCGCCTCAGGCCCTCCTCGATCGGCCCCGGCCAGCCCGGGCTGCTCCCCGTCCGGATCCCGGAGCCTTCCCCAACAGGCGGGGCGTCGGGACTCGTGCTTTAAGGATGCGGACCGGTAGGGAGGAGGAACGCGGGCGTGGGCCCCTCCCGCCGGGCAGCGCGGGACCCGCCAGCGCGCGGCCTCCAGCGCTGAGCTAGCGCGACGGGGCGGGGCCGGGGAATCCCAGGCCGCCGCGGCAGCCAATCAGCGCGCACGCCCCGCCCCGCCGACCTGGGGAGCCCGCCCCGAGGCGGGGTGCGGGGCCCAGAGCCCGGGCTCCGCTGTGCTTTGCTCGGGTGGTCTCCCAGCCTGGCCTCCTTAGCCCCAGATGCTGGGCAGTGCAAACTTCAAAGGAGAGCTAGGTCTACTACGCAAAGTCCCGGAGCCCTGGATGCCTCTTATCTCTTCTTCCATGGGAATGGATGATAAAGAGGTATGGGTGGACAGTGACTAAGGCACTCTTTGTCCAAACTTCAGTTAGCCTCTTCTGAGCCCCTTTCTCCACTGGACCTCGCCTTGGCCTTCCTCTCTGTCCTAGCAGAATCCTGCTAAGTCATTTTCCCTTTTCCTTGATACCTGATTACTCTTGATATTTTGATTCTTGATATCTCAACAAATGTCTTACTTCCCCATCTTTGATGTATAAATCGTAGGCCTTGCCTAAGATGTCTCCTCTTAGAAATTTTCCATCCACTGACCCTCTGCACTCTACTTCATGGCTATAAATCCCCAACTGTCTATGCTGTTTTCTGAATTGAGCTCAGTTTCTCTCCCCTATTGCAAGTACTGACTCCTATTGCAATGGACGAATAAAGACTTCATTATGAGAACTGGGGATGTGGCTCAGTGGTAGAGCACTTTCCTGGCATGCATGAGACCCTAGACTTACATCCCCAGCACTGCATAAAAATTAAAGATTTCATTTTTTTTTTAACAAATGTCAATTTTTCTTTAATAGCAGTGAGCAAATCCACCTACTCCATTCCCAGGAGGACCTCAGAGCACATTTAGTCATCTAGTTGCCTAATCTGTAAAATGGGGATGTTGATAATCTTTGCTCCATTCAAGATGAGGTAGTGAATCCCAGGACAGATCATATGAAAGTTACTTTATAAAGTTAAATTGACCAGGCGTGGTGGTGTATGCTTGTAATCTCAGTACTTGGTTGGTTCAAGGCCAACCTCAGCAACTTTGTGAGACAACTCTCCACAACTTGGTGAGACCCTGTTTCAAAATAAAATAGGGTTGGGGGTGTAGCTCAGAGGTAGAATGCCCCTGGGTTCAATCCCCAGTACGGGGGGGGGGGGGGGGACTTAAACTGCTACAGATGTTAACAGTTGGTATCTTTCCTCCTTATTCATAGTTAACTTTCTTACACAAAGACATAAAACACAAATCACAAAATGTACCTACTACTTCTTAGACATTTTCTGCGAAGACACCTAATACCAATGGGAAGATAACACTAAACTCAGAAATTCTGAAAACAGAGCCCCAAGCTATCCCCCGCAAGCAAAATACGTATTTGAAGATGTTTTTCTTTAAAAGGAATGTGAACTTTTAGGCTTCACCTTTTGCTTGAATAGCTTCCAAAAGCTTTACATAATTTACACCAGAGAAAGGTGTATTTATCCTTTGGCTTCCCTAATTCCAGAGCTATGAGGACTCCAGATTACAGTGTCACAATAAATTGAAAGTACTTGTGAAGCCAGGCATGGTGGCATACACCTGTAATCCCAGTATTTGGGAGGCCAAGACAGGAAGATCACAGGTTCAAGGACAGTCTCAGCAATGTAGTGAAACTCTCAGCAATCTAGTGAGACCCTGATTCATAACAAATAAAAAAGGGCTGGTGGTGTAGCTTGGAAGTAGAATGCCCCTGAGTCCATCTCCAGTACCATGAAAAAAAAGTACTAGTGAAATCTAAGTGTTAGTCTTTAACAAAACATTTATTGAGCACCTTTTGTGTTCCAGGTACAGTCTAAGCTGTGTTTTATTTAAATAGTTTTTGAAGTAAACATTTACTTTTAAGGTACTTTTTCAAAAGTATTCAAAATCTTATGATATTGTCATTCATTTAATTTTTATTTTTAAAACAGCTTCATTAAAAGAGATATAACTGTTAGGCGTGGAGGCGTACATCTGTGATCCCAGTACTTGCAAGACTGAGACCAGAGGATTGCAGGTTTGAGGCCAGCCTCAACAACTTAACAAGACCCTCCGCAACTTTAGTGAGACCCTATTTCCAAGTGAAAAAACAGGGCTGGCAGTTTAACTCAGAGGTAGAATGCCCCTGGTTTTAATTCCCAGCACCACCCACACAAAAAAGAGAGATAATTGGTATATCATATAACTCACCCATTTGAAGTATACAATCCAATGCTTCTTAGTATGTTCCCAGAGTTGTATGACCATCACCACAATGGGTTATAGTATATTCCATCACCCAAGAAAGAACTCCATAATCATTAATAATCATTCCCAATTTCCCTCCTCCTGCCTCCAAGCCCAGGGCAATCACTTACCAACTTTCTGTTAGTATGCACTTGCCTATTCCGCAATCTTTCCTCCTCATCTAACTATATTTATCTATCTTTTTTTGTTGTTTTTTTGGGGGGGGGATTGGCAGTACTAGGGATGGAACCCAGGGGCATTCTACCTCCGAGCTACACCCCCAGCCCTATTTTTTATTCTTTATTTTGAAACAGGGTCTCACTAAGTTACAGAGTGCCTCACTAGGTAGCTGAGGCTGGCCGCGAACCCAGATCCTCTGGTCTCAGCCTCCCAAATGCTGGGATTGAGGTGTGCGCCACCACGCCCGGCCTTTTATCTATCTTCTGATCTGCATCTCCCCATCTTTCCTCCCCCAACCACAAGCCTTTAGTAACTATCATTCTAATCTGTCCTACTATGATATCAGCATTTTTAGGTTCTATACACAAGATCACGTAGTATCTTTTTCTTTCTGTGCCTGGTTCATGTCATTTAACAGGCTATTCTCCGGGTTCATTCATGTTGTCACAAGTGACAGGATTTCATTCTTTTTATGGCTGAATAGTATTCCATTATGTATATGTGTGACGTTTTCTTTATCCACTCATCCATTGCTAGATTGATTTTATGTTTTGGCTCTCGTGATTTATGCTACAATAAACTTGCAAGTGCAGATGTTTCCTCTTTGTACTGATTTCATCTCCTTTGGATATAGACCCAGTAATGAGATCGCTGGATCATAAGGTAATTCTATTTTTAGCTTTTTGAGGAAGCTTCATACTGTTTTCCATAATGTCTGTATCAATTTACATTCCCACGCACAGTGTATGACTTCCCTTTTCTCTACATCCTCACCAATATGAATCTTTTGTCTTTGGGGGGGCGGGTTGTTTGTTTTGTTTTGGTTTTTGTTTGGTTTGGTTTTTATTTGGTACTGGGAACTGAGCCCAGGGATGTTATACCTCTAAGCTATAACCTTGTTCCTATTTTATTTTTTATTTTGAAGCAGAGTCTCAATTGCTGAAGGCCTCACTAAGTTGCTGAGGCTGGCCTTGAACCTATGACCTTCCTGTCTCAGCTTCCAAAGTACTGGATTGCAGTACTGTCCATGCTAACAGGTGTGAAGTGATTGCATTCACCTGATGATTGGAAATCCATGCGACATTTATTGAGCCGCCAACGTACACCAGACCCAGGACATTGCTGTGGAGAAACTAAAATGAGCAAGAGATCTGTCTGCCCACAAGGAAGCTGCAGCCCAGTTCAGAAGCCTGGCATGTAACTAAGCAAATACAGTCTTGTGACAGAAGTGTGTGTGTACAGCAGGCACACAGAGCAAAGAGTGGGCGCTCTGGAAAGACACCACAGGGAGCTGACAGTTGCTTTGTTCTTTTCTGCCCCTCTCTCACACCAACAGGCATTTTCTTAGGCAGCAAGGAAGTAACCAGTTGATATACTGTTTTTTTTTTTCTCCCCCGCCCCTTGGGAGGTATTATAGATAATAGTTTTAAAAATAGACTAATAAGCCGGGCGTGGTGGCGCATGCTTGTAATCCCAGCATTCGGGAAGCTGAGACCTGAGGATCCAGGTTCACGGCCAGCCTCAGCTACCTAGTGAGGCACTCTGCAACTTAGTGAGACTCGGTTTCAAAATAAAGAATAAAAAAAATAGGGCTGGGGGTATAGCTCGGAGGTAGAACGCCCCTGAGTTCAATCCCCGGTACCGCAAAATAAATAAATAAATAAAAATAAAAATAGACTAATAAACCAAACTCCATTAAAATCCTTTATGTTATTTCCTGTTTGTTGTTTTTTGTTTTTTCTTTTTAGTACTGGAGATTGAACCTAGGGACATTCTACCTTTGAGCTATACCTCACTCCTATTTTATTCTTTTATTTTGAAACAAGGTCTCACTAAGTCCTCATTTGAGCAAAGGATAACTGAGAAATTCCATTTTTTTTCAGGACAGTGTAAAAGAGGAGTTGTTTGGGTCTATTGTCATGATTGAATTCTGGTGTGATTGTTGGAACTGAGTATGAGTTAAATAACTTTAAAATCATGAACATAGCCGGGTGTGGTGGCACACACTTGTAATCCCAGAATTTGGGAGGCTGAGACTGGAGGATCCAGGTTCGAGGCCAGCCTCACCTATCTAGTGAGGCCCTCCACACCTTAGTGAGACCCTGTTTCAAAATAAAGAGTAAAAAATAGAACTGGGGGTATAGCTTAGAGGTAGAATGCCCCTGAGTTCAATCCCCAGTACCACAAAAAAAAATCATGAACATAATAAAAAAGAAAACACAGATTGAATAGTGACATCATTAACATTTCCTAGGGGGAGGGCCACCAGTGTGTCCCTGGGATGAACATGATTCTTCAGTGCCTGTCTTAGAAGCTTAACAAAGTTTGTCTTTGGGCCTGTGCTCTTCCTCCTTGTAATACAGACATCACACAAAGTAGCTTGGACAGAGTAGTCCTGAAGACTCCCAGAAGAAAAAAGAAACTAATTTCCTTTCTTCTTTTATTACTAAACTTTGTGAAAGGAGTCTATAATCTACATTCTCAAATTCCATTTTCTCTTTAAATATTTCTGTATTCTTCATTCTGTCCCCACTCCTCTATTCGCACTGTTTTTTAATATGTGATTGGTTAGTTTCTCTTTCTCCATTCCAACAATGTTTCCTGTCTCAACCACTTACCTCAAAGGTGTCTTCAAAGTATTAAAAATTAGGTATTTCTGTTTTCCATGTGAGTATGTCCTTTCTCCTCAAATGAACTAAAGCAAATGTAGTTTGGGATTTTTTGTTTGTTTATTTTTTGTGGTACTGGAGATTAAACCCATGGGTGCTCTACCACTGAAATACCCACCCCTAGCCCTTTTTATTTTTCATTTTGAGACAGAGTCCCATTAAGTTGCCCAGGCTGATCTCCAACCTGCAATTCTCCTGTCTCAGTCTCCCAAGTGGCTAGGAATGCAGGCATGCACCACCGCATCTGGCATAAAGCAAATATACTTTTTATTATACTCAACTAGCATTGTAAAACTGAAGCAATTAAAATGTAAATGCTGGCTCCCCAGTGCATACGCCCTAAAAATCCTTTTTATGATTATTATCAAGGCTATTTGTTTCTTACCTTATTAAGGTTTTTAACACATAATACTTGATACATAAATATATAACATATAAATAAGTCATGAGGCATAATAATAAAATGAACAACCATGAATTCACTACTCAATTGGAAACCTAGATCATTACAGTATCATTGACTCTGCCAGTGTTTTCTATCCTTTTCTTGTTCCCTGGTTCAGGAGAGGTAACTACAATCCTGAATTTTGGTTTTATCTTTTTCTTGTTTTTTATTTTTTTTCTTTCTGGCTTAACCACCTCCGTATGTATCTCTAAAATATATATATTGTTTAGCTTGCTTGTTAGCTTTTAAAAATACTATGCCATGTATATTCTGTTCTTGCTTTTTTTTACTCAATTATATTTCTCATATTCATTTCTGTTGCTGCAGTTCTATCATAGTAATGAATATATGGCTTTGTTTATTCTTCCAACATGGTCACCTGGGTTATTTCCATTTTTGCAAAGAATGCTGCTGTGCACATTTGCATACATCTGTGTGGAATCACTAGCACTGGCACTGCTACATCTTGGGGTCCACCCACACTCAACTTCACCAGGGAATCCCAGATTGTATTCCCAAACAGTTACACCCACCTAGAGTCTTACCCAGTGGTGGGTAAGACTCCACAGTCTCACTGACACAACATTTTGGAATTTCTCAATTTTTGCTAGTTTAAGGGGTGTCATAGATACTTCAGTGTAATCTTAATTTGCACTTCCCTGATCACTAATGCAATAGAATATTGTTTTCCTAAATTTACTTACCAAAAATGTTTCCTCCTCTGGTTGTTGCCTGTTCATATATTTTGCCATCTTCCTTCCTTCCTTTTTCCCTTTGGTACTAGGGATTGAATCCAGGGGCATTCTACCTCTGAGCTATACCTCCAGCCCTTTTTATTTTTTGGTTTGAAACAGGGTCTTGCTAGGTTACTGAGAGTCTCACTAAATTGCTGAGGCTCTTCTTCTTTTTTTTTTTTTCAGTACTGGGGATTGAACTCAGGGGCATTCTACCTCCAAGCTATACCCCCAGCCCTATTTTGTATTCTTTACTTTGAAACAGGGTCTCACTAAGTTGCGGAGTGCCTCACTAGATAGCTGAAGCTGGCGCATGCGCCACCACGCCCGGCTTGAGGCTGTTCTTGAACCTGCTATCCTCCTGTCTCAGCCTCCCAAAGTACTGGGATTATAGGCATGAGCCATCACACCCAGCTTTATTTTATTTAGCCATTTTCTTTATCTTAGTCTTATTAAAAGGTAGTATATACTATTGAGGAGATATATATATAGAGAGAGAGAGAGGAAATATTATATTTAAAATTACATATTATATATAATATCTCCTCAATAGTAATCCTTTGTGTTGGTCATTTTTTATCATATTATGTAGCTTGTCGTTTACTGCCTTCATGAGCAGCTATATAAGAGTTCTTATACATGCAATGTAAGCAGAAATCTATGGGCAGGTTCTATAAAAGTATTTATTTTCCTGACCAAAGGAAAAGATGGGCTTCCCTTCCCTTCCTTTTCTATCTTCATTGAACATAGACATGACATAGTGTATAGCAGGCTTCTGTAATCACGAGGGAAAAGCCATGAAAAGCAATGCCACTGGTCTTTATACTGTGGACTACTAAACCAGCACTGACTACCTCTGGATCTCTTCTGATGTGAAAGAGAACATATATATATATATAGTTTATGTCTAAAGTCTTCATAGCAGATACAGGGTTCAAGATTCAAGATTCCTAAGTATTCACAACATATACAAGGCTTTGATTTCTATTTCTTTTTCTTTTTTTTGAGGGGGGGGGGCTGAGTGTTGAACCCAGGGGTATTCTACCTCTGAGCTACACCCCCACCCCTATTTACTCCTTATTTTGAAATGGGCTCAAATTTTGGAGAGCCTCGCTAAGTTGACGAGGCTGCCCATGAACCTGCACCTCCTATCTCAGTCTCCCAAGTACTGGGATTACAAGCATGTGCCACCACGCCTGGCTTTTGATTTCTATTTCTGAGAAATCACATGTCATATTATTCTAAATGATACCTTTTGGGCTAACTTGAGTTTCTGGTCCTTGAAACCGCTAAGCCCTAAGTAAAATAATTTGAATAGGTAAAAAAGAGTACTAAGAGAGAATGGACCTTAAAGACTGAGCAGTGGTTGAGAACAGAAGAAGAAAAACAAAACATATTTCAGAGAGCCAGGCATGGTGGCCCATGCTTGTAATCCCAGTACTTGGGAGGCTGAGACTGGAGGATCTGGGTTCGCGGCCAGCCTCAGCTACCTAGTGAGGCCCTGTTTCAAAATAAAGAATAAAAAATGGGGCTGGGGGTGTAGCTCAGAGGTAGAATGCCCCTGAGTTCAATCCCCGGTACCTAGAGAAAAAAAAGGCATTTGAGTAGGATAGGCTGTAAAACCAAGATCTCACATTGGGGATTAAGATAAGATTCTAGAAGGTGGGTCATAACAGTGTGTAGCTCAAAAACTGTCCAGAGGCAAAGAAGTATCACTGAAAATAGGTACTGATATGCTAAAAAAGTCATTTAAAACAAGTAATCTGCTAGTGAGAGGAAGTCAGTACACTAAAAATCAATAAACCCTATCTTAAATTAGATTATCTGCAGTCTGTTCTTTTTCTGCATTTTGTTTTTGGCAGCACTGAGGATCAAACCCAGGCCCCTTCAGGCAAGCTAGGCAAGGGATCTACCACTGAGCTAAACCCTTAATTGACCCTTATCTTCTTGTCTTTTCTAAAATCTTTGTGGCTTCCAGCCCTTTCTCAGCTTTGTTACAGGATACAAAGAGAAAAGTCTGCTGTTAACACTTGAGGAAGTTTACAAATGTGAGGAAATTAATGGCAATCCTTAGTGGAAAAACACAAAAAGTAGGTGAATACCTACAATAAGGATTGGAGCCATAAGGATGGGCAGCCTAGCTCCCCCAAGACTACTCTCCTTCAGTGTTAAGCTCCAGGACCTGAGTTTTATGCTGATTTTAAGGATAACAGTATCTTCTTTTTTTTAATTATTTAAAAGGTTACTGTCAAGCCGGGCGTGGTGGCGCACGCTTGTAATCCCCTCAGCTACCTAGTGAGGCACTCCGCAACTTAGTGAGACTCGGTTTCAAAATAAAGAATAAAAACTAGGGCTGGGGGTATAGCTCTGAGGTAGAATGCCACTGAGTTCAATCCCCAGTACTGAAAAAAAAAAAAAAAAAAAAAAAAAAAAAAAGGTTACTGTCTGGTGTGCTGGCACACACCTATAATCCCAGTACTTTGGAGGCTGAGACAGGAGGAGCCCAGGTTCAAGGTCAGTCTGGGCAATTTAGTGAGCTCCTCAGCAACTTAGGGAGACCCTGTTTCAAAACCATTTTTTTAAGCTAATTTTGTTTGTCTGTCTGTCTGTTTGTTTTGGTTCTTGGAATGGAAGCCAGGGCCTCATGCAGGTAGTATCTTCTTGATAGGCTTGTTATGATGGTCAAATACAAAAATGTATGTGTAATTGCCTAGCAAATATCTGAAAGATGCAGCCACACAATACCTATTTTTCAAAAACAAAGATTTCTGTGACTCTGTACCCATTATTTCTGCTTCCCTACCACCCACTCAACCCAGTATCCACCATGGTTCCCTAATCTACCAAAAAAGTGGGGATAGTTTGACATGATTTGTTCTTAGTAAATCCACACCTGGCCCTGGTGAGCACCACTTCCTTTCTCTAAAATGCTCACAAACTATTTATGTTTGTGTGGTACTGCGGATTCCACCCGGCGGGGGGGAGCGGGGGAGAGTCTATCTCTGAGCTACACCCCCCAGCCCTATTTTACTTTTATTTTGAAATAAGGTTGCTAAAGGTCTTGCTAAGTTACTGAGGCTAGCCTGGAACCTGCCATCTTCTGTCTCAGTTTCCCTAGTACTGGGATTACAGGTATGTACCACCATGTCCAGCTTCTCAGTGACTTTTTTTTTTTTTCTGTACTGGGGATGGAACCTGGGGTCATTCTGGCTCGAACCTACAGCCCCAGCCCTATTTTTTATTCTTTATTTGAAAACAGGGTCTTACTAAGTTGCAGAAGACCTCACTAAGTAGCTGAGGCTGGCCACAAATCTGGATCTTCCAATCTCAGCCTCCCAAGTACTGGGATACAAGCATGCGCTACCATGCCTGGCTCTCAGTGACTTTTAAAAAGAGGATTTCTCATTGGACTGCAAAGGAACTTTTCAGGCTCACCCTGAAACTTCCTCATCCAGATCAGAGTCAGAGATGCATTTTAGAAACTTCCTAACCCCCAGAGCCACCTTCCCTTTCCAACTTTCTCACACAAAGAACTTCATTTAACTTGACTTTGGACTTTTAAAACACTGCCTTAATGCAGAGCATGGTAGCACATGTTTCTAATCTCAGTTCTTGGGAGGCTGAGACAGGAGGATCATGGATTTGAAGCCAGCCTCAGCAACTTAGTGAGGCTCTTAGCAACTTAGTGAGACCCTATTTCCAAATAAAATAGGTCTGGGAGTGTAGCCTGGAGGTAGAAGGCCTCTGAGTTCCATCCCTAGTACCATAAAAAAATAAAATTAAACACTGCCTGAAAGGCCTATGACAATGATACTCCAACTCTACATACAATCACTGGGCTCCACCCCAGAGATTCTGACTCTGAGGTGTGGCACAGTCTCTAAGCACTGATTTGTTATTATGTTGAACAAATTCCCCAAGGCAATTCTGATGCCCATTAGAATTTGAGAACCTCAGGTCTAGTAAACTCTCATTTCACATCTTATTTTCATAAAATGCAATCACTTTCTTCAAAGTAATTGCTACACATTACAATTGCAGTATATTGTGGACATAATAATTAAACACCTGGGCTCAGGAATTAAGCCCCTGAGTACTCTTCTCTGAATACCCTTAGGCAAATTACTTAAAACTTACTGTGAGGGGGGGTGGGTGGCACACACTTGTAATCCCAGCATTTGGGAGACTGAGACCAGAGGATCCGGGTTCGCAGCCAGCCTCAGCTACCTAGTGAGGCACTCGGCAACTTAGTGAGACTCAGTTTCAAAAATAAAGAATTTTTTAAAAAAAGGGCTGGGGGTATGGCTCGGAGGTAGAATGCCCCTGAGTTCAATCCCCAGTACCGCAAAAAAAAAAAAAAAAAAAAACCCCACTTAGTGTGTACCAGTTTTCAAACATGTAAAATGAGAATGGTAATAATAGTATCTGCCTCATACGTTTTTCGTGAGAATTAAATGAGCGAATATGTCTCTAATAGCACAGAGCCCAGGCACATTAGATGCTAGACCTTTTTATTCAAAGAATCCTATACTCTTCATAAGAATCAGGTTGATGATGTACCCTATTAACCCTCCACCATAGTATCCTCCAAATAGCTTGTACCTTCCAAATCCCTTACAATTGCATGTTTAAGTTTATGTTTATGAATTTTCTGTGAACTGGCTCTATAGCACTCCTCAGATTCTCAAATGGGGTCTCTGACATCACACTGAACTCTAGGGCCTATCTCCTCAAAATGTAGTCCAAATTAGCAGTCTCAGTATTACTGGAAGCTTCTTAGAAATGCAGACACTCAGACTTCACCCCAGAACTATCGAATCAAAAATAGCATTTTAAACAAAATCCCAGGTAATTCCTATGCACATTTGTGTTTGAAAAGCATGTATCCAGAAATCCCCACAATTCCCCTGATGGAAAATATCACCTGGGGTGTGTTTAAAAGGAAGAACCTGAGCCGGGCGTGGTGGTGCATGCTTGTAATCCCAGCATTCGGGAGGCTGAGACCAGAGGATCCGGGTTCGCGGCCAGCCTCAGCTACCTAGTGAGGCACTCCACAACTTAATGAGACTCAGTTTCAAAATAAAGAATAAAAAATAGGGCTGGGTGTATAGCTCGGAGGTAGAATGCCCTTGAGTTCAATCCCCAGTACCGCAAAAAAAAAAAAAAAAAAAAAAAAAAAAAAAAAAAAAAAAAAAAAAAAAAGGAAGAACCTGAAGTAAGTTTAAATGTCTCAAAGTTTATCTTGGCAAAAACAGCAACGATTCACAAATAGGCACCTTAAGACCAGACAAGTTCTACAAACTACTTCCTGCTCTGTAATCCAGCAACATTTATAGACAAAAAACAGAAGTTAAAAAGAACAATTTAAGCTGAGTGTGGTGGTATAGGTTTGTAATCCTAGTACTTGGAAGGCTGAGACAGAAGGATCCTAGGTTTGAAGCCAGCCTCAGCAACTTAGTGAGACTCTCAGCAAGCAACTTAGTGAGACCCTGTTTCCAAATAAAAAAGTAAAAAACAGGTCTGGGGGTATAACTCAGAGATAGAATGCCCCTGGGTTCCATACCTAGTAACACACACACACACACACACACACACACACACACACACACACACAAATAACTTAATTGGTTATTGCTCAGGATTTTGTCTGCTTTGAATCAGTTGACTGCCCACAATTGATGAGACCTCAGCTGCTCTGACTGACTGAAACCCAGCTTTGTCTACTCTCAAGTTAGTTTCACTTAACATGATTGACTCCATAGTGGTTTGCAAAGGAAACTTTCAGATCCTTGACACAAGATTGTTCAAATCAATGGCTTACTACACTTTTTTTGGGGGGAGGAACTGGAAGAATTTAACCCAGGGGCATTCTACTACTAAGCTACTTCCTTCTTATTTTTTATTTTGAAACAGTCTTACTGAGTTATCAAGGCCAACTTCAAACCTGCAATCCTCCTGCCTCAGCCTCCTAGGTACTGAGATTAAGGCACACACCAATGTGCCTGGCTCTACACATTTTGTTTAACATTTGTTTCTCAAGTAAGCAGATTATCCAGGATATTTCTTAGAAATTCTGATTTATTAAACCCAGTAATTTTAAAAAATCACCCTGTAGCAGCCTCTTTCACTTTTTTTTTCGGTACTGAGGATTGAACCCAGGAGCATCTTACCTTTGAATTACACCCCAAGCCCTATTTTTTATTCTTTATTTTTGAAGCAGGATCTCATTAAATTGTAAAGGGCCTCACTAAGTAGCTGAGGCTGGCCAAGAACTTGTGTGATCTTCCTATCTCAGTCTCCCAAGTACTGGGATTAAAAACGTGCACCACCATGCCCAGTTTGCCTCTTTCACTTTGCATATAAATTTGTATTTTTCTTACAGCACTTGCCATAGTTCATCTTTTATTATGGTCATGATACCATAGACCCCCATATTCTTCTCCATATAAGATAGAAACTCAGCTACAGGGGAAGCTGAGGAAGTTTGAGGCCAGCCTGGGCACTTTAGCAAGACCCTGTCTCAAAATAAAATTTTGAAAGGGCTGCGAGCTGGGCATGGTGGTGCACCCTTGTAGTTCCAGTGCTTGGGAGGCTGAGACAGGAAGATCACAGGTTCTCAGTCATCCTCAGCTAGTGAGATCCTCCACAACTTAGTGAGACCCTGTTTCAAAGTAAAGAATAAAAATAGGGCTGGGGTGTAGCTAGGGAGTAGGATGCCCCTGGGTTCAATCCCCAGTACCGGGAAAAAAAAGGGGGGGGGGGCTGGGGATGTTGCTCAGTGACTCAATGGTAGAGTGCCTCTGGGATCAATCCCTAGTACTGCAAAAAAGAAAAGAAAGAAAAAAAGACAGAAACTTAGTGAAAGCAATAATTATTTCCCACTCATTTTAATGTGGCTGAATGAATATAAAACAGTGTCTTTGTGTGTGTATGTGTGTGTGTGTGTGTGTGTGTGTGTGTGTGTGTGTGTACTAGAGATTGATCCCAAAGGCATTCTACCTCAAGCTACACCCCAACAGGGTCTTGCTAAGTTGGTGAGAGTCTATTTGTCACTGTCCTGGAACCTGCAATCCTACTGTGTTAGCCTCTCAAGTACTGAGATCACAGGCGTGTACCACCAAGCCCAGCTAAGACTCTTTCAAACTAAAAAATAACTAGGGTTTGGGGTGTAGCTGAGAGGTAAAATGTCCCTGGGTTCAATTCCTAGTACAAAAAACCCCCCCAAAAAACAAAAAAGAAAAAAGGATGTGTTCCCATTTAGTAATCCAGGTAGCCAGGAAACATGATGCCTAGAAAAGTTGTGAGTTACTTAAAGCAGGAAGAACAATAAATAAAGCACTGACTCTGTGCCAGAAACTGCTAAGTGTCTTACATCCATTCTCACTCAGTAAAAAACAGCTTATCAACTTGTTTGCTCAAGGTCACATAACAAAGTAATTGGCAGAGCCAGAATGCAAAACTTGATCTGACCAGGTCATGCTAGGATGAGAGAAATAAGAGGCGGAAATTCTGAGGTGAGTTATAGAAGCAAGTGAAGTAGGTAGCAAGCATGGTCAAAAACATACCATGTGTCAGGAAACCCAGGGCTCAAGGCAGAAGTGTGGAAATGTCAGGTTGGCAGTGGCTGGAAAGCGGGAGTCCAGGACCATCACAGGGAAGGGAATCTAAGCTGTGTAAGAGAAATGTCCCTGTCCTCTCTCAATTGTCCCATCAACTTTACCCTCCAGAATGAGATTGGCTCTTGCAGGCAGGTCAAACACAAGAGCATTCAGGGAATTGGGTTTTCTTGAGTGAGTAATTTTCCAATCCGTAGGTCACCAAGGTGAAATTGGGCCACGAGCTGTTCTCTACCATCTGCTGGTCTCTTCGCTTCACTCATTGGCTTCCTCTGTGTTATCTTTCCAGGCAGTGGGAAAGAGAGAACAGAACTACCCTGGCTTGGGAGAATGCCCAGACATCTCTTTGTGGTTTCCTTTTTCTCTTTACTGCTTTCCTTTTTTTTTTTTCTTTTTCTTTTTGTGGCTAGTGTGGTTTATGCTATAAAATGAATGTCTGTATCCCCCCAAAATTCATAGTTGAATCCTAATCTTGAATGTGAACATATTAGGAGGTGGGGCCTTCTTTTGGAGATGAAAAGGGATTAGTGACCTTCTAAAAGAGGCCCCAGAAGGTGTCCTTTCCCCTTCTGTCAGGACTCAGCAAGAAGATGGTTGTTTATAAACCAGGAAGCAGGTCCTTATCAGACACTAAATCTGCTGGGACCTTGGCTTGCACTCCCCAGCCTCTGGACAGTGAGAAATAAATCTCTTTTGTTTACAAGCTACAACTTTATGACCTTTTGTTTTAACAACCCAAATGAACTGAGAGAGGTGAAATGGGAGTCCAGAGGCCTCTCCAAAGACAAGGTGCCTTCCCACTCATATAGAAAACTAAGGGGGAAACACATTACATTTCACTCCCTGTTGGCCTGGAAGTCCTAGTGCCCAACAGAGGGATGCTACCACTGGGAAGTTTTTCCCATTGAATCGAAACCTGGCCATTTGGGACTCTCTCTGCTATTGAAGCAACAGTCATAGAAAGGTATCACATGGAGTGACATTCTCCTGGTAGCTATGAGGGTGGTAAAAGCAAAGGACACACACAATAGGATTCATAGAAAGTAAGTCACAAAAACCAGCTGTGAGCTGGGCATGCCTGTAATTCCAGTACTAGGGAGGCTGAGTCAGCAGGATCACAGTTTCATGGCCATCCTGAACAAGGGCCTCAGCAACTTAGTGAGACCCTGTTTCCAAATTAAAATAAAAAATAAAAAAGGGCTGGGGGTATAATGTCCCTGGGTTCAATCCCCAATAACACACGCACGCATGCACGCACGCACGCGCACACACACACACACACACACACCCCAAACAGACAGGAACAAAACAAAACAAAAAACTCAACTATGTCTAGCAGCAGACATAAGAACCAATTGCCTTTGTCTTTATTTAGCAATTGTTGAAGTTGTTGTTGTTAGTGTATAAACGTTGTGTTTTCCCAGTCCCCCTCATTGTATATGGAATGTGTTAAAGTGGTTAAATTCTGCTATGAATCTATCAGTAGCAGAATAGTGAAAAAAAGAAAAGAAAAGAAAAACAGCAGAATCAGTGAGTAAATGGACATTAGCTTTATTATGAGCCTACAGTGCAGTGTGTGTGTGTGTATATGTGTATGTGTGTTGCTGGGGATCAAACCCAAGACCTTGCCCATGCGAGCCACGTGCTCTACATTCCCAACCCTGAGGTGTAGCTTTTAACAAGCCTCCTTGTCACATTGCCTT
Source organism: Graphiurus murinus (assembly GCA_004027655.1). Classification (NCBI taxonomy): domain Eukaryota; kingdom Metazoa; phylum Chordata; class Mammalia; order Rodentia; family Gliridae; genus Graphiurus; species Graphiurus murinus. The sequence goes on from PVLC010003482.1 coordinate 47,646, forward strand.
CAATGCTATAGCAGGAATTGCTTTCGGTTGCCATCCTGTTGGGGGAAACTAGAGTATATTTGTTATATATATAATAGTTGACTTATGTTAGAGGGATGGAGAGTGCTCTGTCTTGCCCAGGAAAGGATAGAATGTTCTGCACTATTTAGAAAGCCTTTCAGAGCCGGACGTGGTGGTGCACGCTTGTAATCCCAGCATTTGGGAGGCTGAGACCAGAGGATCTGGGTTCGCAGCCAGCCTCAGCTATCTAGTGAGGCCCTCTGCAACTTAGTGAGACCCTGTTTCAAAATAAAGAATAAAAAATAGGGCTGGGGGTATAGCTCAGAGGTAGAATGCCCCTGAGTTCAATCCTCAGTACCACAAAAAAAGAGAGCCTTTCAGAGTGCTTCCTAGTTCCAGTGTCCTCTACTCCCCATGTAGAAGAAAAAAAAGTACTATAGGCTTGGAGGCTAAATGAATTTGGATACCTTGGTCCACAGCAGATGGTAACTGGATGATAAAAAAGATGCGGCCTGCTCAGGGAATTTGAAGGTAAGAGTTTGAAAACGGAAAAAAAAAAAAGCTGGATGTGGTGCTGCACACCTGTTATCAGGAAGCTGAGGACTAAATGTTAGAGGCAGCCTAGGCAGCTTAGTGAGATCTTGTCTCAGAATAAAATATAAAGGGAACCATATCTGATGATGCATGCCTTTAATCCCAGTACTTTGGAGTCTGAGACAGGAGGATTGAAGGTTTGGGACCAGTCTGGACAACTTAGCAAGACCTTGTTTCAAAATAAAAAATATAAAGTGTTGGGGTATATCTCAGAGGTAGAATATCACTGGGTCCAATCCCCAATACCAATAAAAATAAAAATAAATTTAATAAAATAAAATAAAAATGGATAGGAGTAGAGTTCAGTGGTAGAGTACCCCTAGGTTCAATCTCCAGTACTGGAGAGGAAAAGGAAAAATTAAAAACTAAATAGTCTGTGAAAGAGGAGAGGAGAGAATTGTTGGTGCTCAAGGTACTTCATGTCCCAAATGCTGTCCAGTTCTTCTTTATGTGCATCCTTGCAATAAATACCTTTGTATTCTATAGCAAGTTC
>PVLC010003482.1:48832-76837 GCA_004027655.1 Graphiurus murinus
GCGGTACTGGGGATTGAACTCAGGGGCATTCTACCTCCGAGCTACACCCCCAGCCCTATTTTTTATTTTTTATTTTGAAACCGAGTCTCACTAAGTTGCGGAGTGCCTCACTAGGTAGCTGAGGCTGGCCGCGAACCCGGATCCTCCGGTCTCAGCCTCCCGAATGCTGGGATTACAAGTGTGCGCCACCACGCCCGGCTAATTTTTTTTTTTTTAATTTGAGACAGGGTCTGGCTAACTTGCCCAGGCTGGCCTCACCACCACACCCAAATTAAGTTCAATAGGTTTTCCTGGATTATCGAAGTGGTCCCTAATTGCAATCATGAGTATCCTTATAAGTGGGCAGCTGAAGGAAATTTGACTCCAGACAGAAGAAAAGAAAGCAAGGTGCCCTGCCAATCCATTAATTTCAACCAATGAAACTGATTTAGGACTTCTGGTCTCCAGAACTGTGAGAGAATAAATTTCTCTTTTAAGCCACCAAGATTGTGGTGATTTCTTACAACAATCATAGGAAACTGTATGTTCAGACACACATATGTTCAACCTTACCAAATAATACCGACCTATTTTCAACCAATTTTGTCAAGTACATGTAGCCAATGGTGTGTCAACATTGCATATCAAATATTAGATTTAGTGGTATTTCAGAGTTCCTATCTGGTAGTGAGGTATGTGTGTGTGTGTGTGTGTGTGTGTGTGTGTGTGTGTGTGTGTGTGTGTAATGTAGGGAAAGGGTAGGTTAGGAAACTTGGAGCTATGTTTACATAACACTTTTAAACCAATTTGGAGCTGGGCTTGGTGATCCACACCTATAATCCCAGTACTTGGGAGGCTGAAACAGGAGCATCATAGGTTCACGACCAGTCTCAGCAACTTAGGAAGAGTCTCAGCAATTAGTGAGACCCTGTTTTACAATAAAAAAATAAAAAGGGGCTGGTGGTGTAGCTCAGAAGTAGAATGCCCTGGATCAATCCACAGTCACACACACACACACAAATTATGGGGGAAAGCCCATCAAATATCCAATCAGAGAATGTGGGTGGATCAGTGGAGGAACCAGTGAGGTGGTCTAAGGGAAGGGGAGGGGGACAAGTGAAGTTCATTGATGGAATTACTACCATCGACTACGTGTATATATGGGAAAATACCAAAGTCATTCTCAGTACTCTGTATTGGAAAGGGGGGAGACGGAGAGGTGGAGGGGGCGACCAAGTGCTATGTACATATATGTCACTGTTGACATGATTTGCAGTATGATGTGAGACTATAATGCACCAATAAAAGCATATTTTTAAAAAGGAGAATGTGGGTGGTGATAGTGGGTCACCATCATCATTAATTGGCACTCTCACACTATTACTTTGCAGGTTATTAATTATTATTATTATTATTATTAATTACTTTGCGATGGTTATTAATAACCACTGAGTTTTCTGCTTGGGTGTATTATTCTCTTGCTGTTGCTTCTTTGATCTTGAAGAGATCATCCTGTTGGCCTCAAGTCAGAGAAGTATAACCAGTTCTCTGATGCATGAACAGATTCTTAGGATCATTGGCACACCATGCACTTACTTGAAGGATTTCTCTATTTATGAATGTATTTTTGTTGTTAAATCAAGAGCAGGTTCCTGTAGGACCATTACCCTGGCCTCTGCACCTGCAGAAATAGCTTTCTCTTCATGACGGAGTGTCCAAGGACAGTGAAGAATTTGAACTGCAGATAAGGCCCGTGTGCCCTTTACTCCTCACATACTTGGTTTGACTTGATATAGTTCATAACTTTTAATCTTGCCAAATTTCCAACAGTCTAGGATCACTGCTGCTGTTACTGATAGTGGCAACCCATAAGGGATGAATGACATTTTTTTTTAAATGTTGCATTTCTAACTCCAAAAAAGTGTTGCATTTCCAACTCAAAATCAGGAGAAGAAAGGTATACTAGTTTCCTATTACTGCTAAAGCAAATTATCACCTGTTTAGTGACCTAAAACAACATAGATTTATTTTACATCTCTATAGTCAGAAAAACAATAAAACAGTTACCAAGGCTGTACATGGTAACACACACTTGTAATCCCAGTACTTGAGAGGCTAAGAATGGAGGATCACAGGTTCCAGGACAGCCTCAGCAATGTATCAAGATCCTTATCAACTTACCTTGTCTCAAAAATAAGTAAAATAGGGCCAGGGGGACAGCTTGGAGGTAGAATGCCCCTGGGTCCAACCTCCAGAACAACAACAACAACAAAAAACCAAAATCCAACATGTCATCAAAGTGTTGGCAGGACTGTGTTCCTTCTGGAGGACTTGGAGAGAATCTGTTGTTTTGCCTTCTCAAGGTTGCTTGCATTCTCTGGCTCATGGCCCCTTCTCTCTCTCTTGAAAGCCAGTACCTGGAATCTCTTTGACCATTCTCCCATAGCACATCTCCTGACCACATCAGAAGAGGTTCTCCAAATTAAGGACACATATGATTTTAGCCTGGGAGCACTCAGATATTCCAGAATAATCTCCCCGTCTCAAGATCTTTAATTTAATCACAAAATGCAAAGCCCCTTTTACCATATGAATTCTTATAATAAGGACATGTATTTCTTTGTGGGGGTATTATTCTGTCTACCAGAGAAGGTTTGTATAAAGAAGAAAATACTGGAACAGATTATAGACAGAGAATTCACATGTTATTCAGTTTTCCATCACTATGACAAAATGCTTGAGATAAACAACATGTAAGGAGGAAAGATTTATTTAGGTTCATGGTTTCAGAGATTTCAGTCCCTGGTCAGTTTGCTCCATTGCTTTTAGACCTGTGGTGAGGAGGAACATCATGGCAAGGAGCATGAATTCATCAGCTCTTGGTCTCTGTGACTGAAATACTTGACAAGAACAACTTAGAGGAGGAAAAGTTTATTTGGGCTCATGGTTTTGGAGATTTCAGTCCATGGTCAACTGACTTCATTTCTTTAGGCCTGAGGTGAGGCAGAACATCATGGCGGAAGGCTGTGGCGGAAGAAAGCTGCTCAGCTCTTGGCAGCCAGGAAGCAAGGGAGGGGATGACACTGGAGAGAAGACAAAACCTTCAAGAGCATGCCCCCCATGACCCACCCACCCATCCTTCCTTTCTCCCTCCCTCTGTCCCTCCCTCCCTTCCTTCTTCTTTCCTTCATACTAGGGATTGAACCCAGGGGCATTTTACCTCTGAACTACACCCCCAGCCCTTTTTATTTATTTTTTATTTTGAAACAGGGTCTTGCTAAGTTGCTAAGGGCCTCACTAAGTTGCTGAGGTTGGCTGTGAACCTGGATCCTCCTGTCTCAGCCTTCCAAAGTACTGGGATTATAGGCGTGTGCTACCACACCCAGCTGACCTGCTTTCTTAACAAGGCGCCAGGAGTACATTCCTCCATCAGTTGATTAATCCACTGATGTGGTCAGAGTCCTTGTGATCTAATCATCTTCTAAAAGCCCTATGTCTGAACCTTGCTGCACTGGAACCACGCTCTCAACACATGAACTTTGGGGAGATATTTCATACCCAAACCATATCAGAACATATGGTGGAGCAAGGCTGCTCACCTCGTGGTAACCAGGAAGCAGAGAGAAAGGAAGGGTTCATAGTCCAAATATTTCACGCAGGGGCACACCTCCAATGACCTAACTTCCTTCGACTAGGTCTTACATCCTAAATGTTCTGCCACTTCCCAGCAGTACCATCAGCTGGGGACCAAGCTTTCAACATATAAAACTTTGGGGGACATATAAGATCCAAACTACAACACCATATAAGAAAAATGCTATTCAGAAGGCCCATTAGAATATTGCAAAGTATAACAAGCTAGTTAATTTTGCATGTATTTCAAATTAATGTCAATGGAATTGCACAGTATATTCTCAACATCAGTGAAATCTCTTAATATCAATGGAATTGTATAGTCTGTACTTCACTCAACATTACTTTTGAGAGCCACCTGTTTGTTGCATGTAGTTATGTTCTGGTCATGGTGACTGGGAGCAAAAAAGATCCTGTGACTGCTCAACTTGGCCTACTGATGAAGATATACCTTGTTGTAACTGACCCAGCCATCTCTAGCTTCTGGTTCTCATAAAATTAGGAAATAGGACTTAGATATAAGACTAAAGGTCCAGGGGGCGAGAGTGTTTCTTTGGAGCACACCGCCTCTCTCCTTTCCAGTGTGGCGCTTTACTTTTGCTTTGCAATAAACCTTCTAACATTGCAACCAGGTTTTCCAACTCTTTATTTCTATACTGAGCTGAGAAAAAGGACCCATGGTTAATCCCAAACCAATACAGTTATATATCATTGATTCTCACTATTGCAAAGCTATCCATTCTGTGAATAGACTACAATTTATACATCCATTCTATTGTTTATGGGCACTGGGATAGTTTCTAAGTTTAGAGCTATTATGCATTATACTGCTATAAACACAGATATTACAACTTTTTTCAGTACCACCCTACCAGAAATATATGACTATTCCAGTTGTTTCACATCCTTACCAATATGTGTGTGTGTGTGTGTGTGTGTGTGTGCACGCGCATGGTACTGGAGATTGAACCCAGGGACATTCTACCTTTGAGCTACACACCCAGCCCTATTTTATTTTTATTCTGAAATAGGGTCTCACTAGGTTGAGAGTCTCATTATTTGCTGAGGCTGTTCTCAAACCTATGATCCTTCTGTCTCAGCGCCACCACAGTTGGCCAATACTTTTTCTTTATAACCTTTTTCTTCATAGGCATTCTGGTGGGTATGTAGAGGTATTTAATTATGGTTCTGATTTGCATTTCCCTAATGACTAGTAACTGATACATGCAGTATCCAACTCCTTTGTGAATTTTCTTTTTTAGTTGTTTGTTTTTCTTACAGAGGTATGGGAGGTCTTATATATCCTGGAAGCAAGTCCTCTCTTGGGTATACTTATTAATGTCTTTTGATAGGCAGAAGTTCTTAGTTTTAATATAGTCTAAACTAATCTGTTAATTTCTCCCTTTATGGTTAGTACTTTTGCTGTTTTTTTGTTTTTGTCTTTGTTTTTCCTGGTAAAAAAGGAATGTTTGCATTTATTTCAGTCTTAGCTTTGTTTTCATTTCCCATTCATTTTAAAAGGATGAATGTTGTCAGGCATGGTGACGCATGCCTGTAATCCCAATACTTGGGAGGCTGAGACAGGAGGATTGCAGGTTTGCAGCCAGCCTCAGCAACTTAGCAAGGCCCTCCACAACTTAGTGAGACCTGTTTCAGAATAAAACATAAAATAGGACAGGGGATATGGCTCAAAGGTAGAACTCCCCTGGGTTCAATTCCCAGTACCACACACAAAAAATTAATTAATTAATTAATTTAAAAAGGGCTGAGAGTGTAGCTCAGAAGTAGTATGCCCTTGGGTTAAGTCCCCAGTACCCCTACACACACACCCACACACCCCCCCACACACACACACACCACACAGGTGCATGCATGCGTGTGCACGAGCATATGATTGGTTCATTTTAAAACATGAAAAGCCAGACATGGTGGCACATGCCTGTAATACTTGTACTTGGGGTACTGAGACAGGAGAATTGCAGGTTTGAAGCCGGCCTCAGCAACTTAGTGAGAACCTTTTTCAAAATAAAAAGACTAGGAGGTAGAACACTTCTGGGCTCAATCTCCAGTACAAACATTTTTAAAAAATTAAAAAGAAAAGAAAAGCTGGGTGTGGTGGCACACACTTGTAATCCCAGCATTTGGGAGACTGAGACCGGAGGATCCGGGTTTGTGGCCAGCCTCAGCTACCAAGTGAGGCACTCCACAACTTAGTGAAATCCTGTTTCAAAATAAAGAATAAAAAACAGGGCTGGGGGTATAGCTCAGAGGTAGAATGCCCCTGAGTTCAATCCCCAGTACCGAAAAATAAATAAATAAATAAAAATAAAAGGGAAGAGGCTGAGACAGGAGGATCGTAGGTTCACAGCCAGCCTCAGCAACTTGTGAGGCCCTCTGCAACTTAGTGAGACCCTGTTTCCAAATAAATAATAAAAAATAGAGCTGGTGGTGTAGCTCAGAGATAGAATGCCCCTGGGTTCAATCCTCAATACTGCAAAAAAAAAAAAAAAAAAAAAAAAAAAAAAAAAAAAAAAAAAAAAAAAAAAAAAAAAAAAAAAAAAAAAAAAAAAAAAAAAAAAAAAAAAAAAAAAAAAAAAAAAAAAAAAAAAAAAAAGAAAAAAGAAAAGGGAAAATCAATGATAAGCAGGGCATGGTGCCACATGCTTGTCATCCCAGTTACTTGGGAGGTTGAGGCAGAAGATTTACAAATTCAAGGCAAGCATGGGCCAAAAAAAATAATAAGGCCTGAGGTTGTAGCTCCATGGTAGAATGCTTGCCTAGCATGTATGAGGTCTTGGGTTCAATCTCCAGTATTGCAAAAAGGAAAAAAAAAAAAGATAAAAGGAAAATCAATCATAATTTAATACCCTAAAGAAAAAAAGAATTAATATTTTACAACCTTTTTATTTTTCACATAAAAAGTACATATCCTCATTATTGAATGAGACTAATTACATGGAAAACTTGACTTCATGGAACTTTAATAAATTATTATTTTTATATACTGTGTGCTAAAAAACTAACTCATTAATCTCAATGCATTTTGCTTTCTCCTGAGTCTTAATTGTTCTCATGGTAAACTAGGATTTTAGTTTTCTAAGAATGTTAACATTATACTAAAAATATGATAAAATCTCATACTACAAGCATCTGTCATTACTTATCTCATTAATGAATATTTGTTGCAAAAGTAAGATACTGATGAATGTTCATCACCAGGTAGATAAAAATAAATTCTTACAGCTAGGCATGGTGGTGCACACACGTAACCCCAGTACTTAAGAGGTTGAGACAGGAAGATCACAGGTTCAAAGCCAGCCTCAGAAACTTAGTGAGGTCTTCCACAATTTAGCAAGACCCTGTAAAAAATAAAAAATAAAATCCTTAGTACCACAATAAATAAATAAATATATATATATATATATATATGAATTCTTTGGACATAAGCTTGGCTTATGGATTGGTGTGAGGGGGGGTACTGGGGATTGAACCTAGGGGCATTTTACCTCTGAGCTACACCCCAGCCCTGTTTAATTTTTTGTTTTGAAACAGGATCTCACTAGGTTGCTGAGTGTATTAGTCAGGGTTCACTAGAATAACAGAACTCACAGAACAAGTATATGGAAAAAGGGGATTTATTAAACCATCTTACAGTCCAAAGCAGTGTAGTCACAAGTTTCTGACTGTACAAGGAGAGCCAGAGGAACAGCAGCTGGCCAAGTGGTCTAAGAGCTGGAGTCTCAGAATCAGAGTGACCATTAACTCAGGGCTGGACTCTCTGGAGAAACGATGGTGAAGATCCAGTTCGAAGAGCTGAAGGCCGATATCTCAGATTAGAGCAGACTCGCTTTCTCCAGGAAGAACCATGCAAGCCTTCACTCAGCTTTCTCCCTCTTTTATCTATGTCCTGTGCCTATCAGAACTGTGCTGACTACATTCAGGGCAGGACTTCACCTTCAATCTGCCATTATATAAGCCAATTACCTCATCAACACACCCAGTCACACAGCCTAAGTTGTTTTGTGATTCAGTCAGGTTGACAATCCAGACTAACCACCACACTGAGAGTCTTGTTACATTGCTGAGGCTGTCCCCCAAACCTGTGATCCTCTTGTCTCAGCTTCCCAAGTACTGGGATTACAGGTGTGTGTCACTACACCTAGCCTGGTTTATTGATTTTTTAAAAATACTTTTATTGATGCATTGTAGTCTCACATCACAGTGTAAGTGATAGTGACATGCATGCACACAGCACGTGGCAGGCTCCCCCCCCCCACACACACACTGGCTCCATCCCCATTCCTCTCTCCCTTCTCTTTACAGGGTATTGAGATTGGCATTGGTATTCTCATGTACGTACATAAGTCCTTCCTTCATTGATCCTGCCTCTCCCTACTCCCTTCCCCTAGAACACCTGCCTGGCTCCACTGAAGTTCTTCCTCCATTATCTTGAGTCCCTCTGGTATCTCGATTACTCCCTAGCTTCCGCATATGAGAGAAAACATATGACTTTCACTTCCTGTGACTGGCTAATCTCACTTAACAAAATGTTCTCCAGGTCCCTCCATTTTCCTGCAAATGACATAATTTTATTCTTCTTTATTGCTGAGTAGAATTCCACCGTGTGGATATCCCATAAATTTGTGAACCATTTATCTGTTGATGGACACTTGATTTGGTTCCATGATTTGGCTATTTTGAATTGTGCTGCTATGAACATGGATATGCATATATTATTGTAATTCTCTGATTTCAGTCCCATTGGAAAGATGCCCAGGAAGTGGTATAGCTGAGTCATATGGTGGATCCTTTCTCAGTTTCCTGAGGAATGTCCACACTAATCTCTATAACAGCTAGTTTGCAACCCCACCAACACTGGTTTATTGATTTAAAAAAATATCCTGACTTAATTCCAAGAAGATATTGCTCAGTTCAAAAATAATTTCTAGTTGCTAAAGAAAAATAGTAGAATAACCTTTTATTCCCTTTTCATTGACAAATATTTGTAGATAAGGTGAAAAAGAATTTCCTTAAAATTATTCTTTCTAGATCTGATCAATAGTTTCTCTTGCCAACTATGTACACTCAATCAATAAATATTAAGCAGCTACTATATGCTAGTCATTCCGCTGGTATGTCTTCCAGAATGCATTCTACCTCTGTGACCTTTTATGAAGACCCCAGATTCAGCCTATGGGCAGGTACCAAGCTTCTTCACACATCTGGAGAGTCCTAGGCATACACCCCAGAGCCCCACTCCATGACTGCAGCCTGCCTGCCTTGTTCTTACCAGGCCCTTCTGCCCCAGGACTGACTGGAGCCCTGGTTCTGAACCAGACCTAACCCTGTATCAGCCAAGATCCAACAAGGAGAAGAGAAACTCTTCTGAGTATTTAGAAGAGAGGGAATTTGACAAAGGGAATTGGTAACATGGATGATAGAGCAGCGGAGAAGTCAGTAGGGGATGTTGAAGCATCCCAGAGAGCAGCAGCAGCAGGAAGGGGTAGAGTGAGACAATGACATGATTGAAGCCCAGGGGCTGTAGCTGACTCGTGGGAGCAAGAGCCATAGTGGACCTGACTGAGGGAAGCTGGAACCTTTATGAAGATGCAACTGCACCTGGGTGTGGTGGTACATGCCTGTAATGCCAGCACTTGGAAGGCTGAGTCAGGAAGATCGCAGGTTCGAGGCCAGCCTCAGAAATGTAGCGAGACTTTCAGCAACCTAGCAAGACCTTATTTCAAAACGAAAAAAATTTAAAAAAGGGAGCCGGGCATGGTGGCACACGCTTGTAATCCCAGTACTTGGGAGGCTGAGACTGGAGGATCCGGGTTCACCACCAGCTTCAGCTACTTAGTGAGGGCCTCCGCAATTAAGTGAGACCTTGTTTCAAAATAAAGAATAAAAAATAGGGCTGGGGGTGTAGCTCGGAGGTAGAATGCCCTGGGTTCAATCTTCAGTTTAAAAAAAAAATACAGTTACAACCAGAGAAGGGGGCTCAGATAGAAAAGAAGAATGCCCTGAGTTCTCCTTTCTGCCCTCTAAATTCATGCCAGTGCCTCTGCTTGGTACATCCCAGATGGAAGGCCTATCTGGGGCCAGGCCTCCTGCCACACTGAGCAGAGCAGAGCAGAGCAGAGAAAGAAGTGAAGAGCAGATATGAGAACAAACAACCCAGAACTGGTGCAATGGGTACAACGCTTCTTGGATGCCACACGCTTACCTGCTCTCTAGTTTCTTCGTTGTTAGCTTTCCAAAATGCCCTATTTTCTCAGGAACTCCTCATTGCCAACTTCTTGCCTGATAGTGCTTGTTGCAATCAGCTGGAGACCATTTGAAAAAGTACAGATTCCTGGGCTTCTCTCAGATACTGAACAAGAATCTTCAGAGATGAGGTAGAGAAACCTGTATTTTTAACATTTCAAGCCATCCAAATGTGATGGATGTAGGTGGTCTTCAGACTCATTTTTCAAGGTAGTGCCTAAAGAGGGTCCAAATTTCTGGACCCTACAAATCTTCTTTCATCCCACTAGAATTACACCTATCCTGTCTCCTGCTGCAAACTCACAAAATTTAATATATAAAAAGTAAGGCTTTTGGAAGCAGTATTAGTGTTCCTCAAAAGTCAGAATGGTTGCCTCTTTATAATCAATGAGACACTCAAGTCAAATTTTTAAATTGGCTTCGCAAATGATTTGACTAACAACCCTGCACAGTATTTACAATTTTTCTGAGTAGAATCTTTAGTTATTCTTCCTATAGTTTTAAAGCATTACCAGATAATAACATTTAATTGGAATTTAGCAGGCAGTTGGGAAAATATTTGGAACTAAATATTAAAAGTAAGGTTTACTTTCAAGTGGATGTCCATTAAAAATAAAAAAAAATATTTGAGATAAGGCTGTGTACTTCCTTATATGGTTACTAAATATAAGGAATAGACAAGTACATCTCCTTTTTTGTTAAGGAGACTCCATATTCAAGGTGATAGCTTTTTAAATCTTGGCTATCTATAAATTGTTTTCTCTATTTGTAAGTTTTGCAAAATTAGCATCAGGAAATTAATTGAAGTTATGCTTCACATTTAAATTACTGACTATAGTACTGCTGCTGCTTGTTTTTTAGTTTAAGATATACGAGTTGGTGTTTTAAAGTAAAAATTATGAAGTTATTTGTGGAGAAACTAAACTGACTGAAATAAAACAGGATAAATTTAGTGGGATTGGAATCTCCAAAAAACTATTTTGTTCTGATTTTAACAAAGGCCAGGTTATAAAATACTTCTTTTGGAAATGAAATCTATATATGGACTTTGTTATCAATCATCTTATTGTGCAATCAGAATTAGAGTCATTTGGTTTGAAAACAACAGTTACAGCCTCCAGATAACTTTTAAGGCTTATGGAGCTTTCTTGGTGGTATTTTAACGCAAATAAGTAAGGGTGGGTTTTATATTTTGTAGAAGTTTGAGTCCTATTTTAATGCTCTTTGTATGGCAGTATGTGTATAAAGTGTTAAGTTCCTTAAGAATCTCTCTTTAAAAACTTTGAAGTTCAGCCGGGCATGGTGGCGCACGCTTGTAATCCCAGCATTCGGGAGGCTGAGACTGAAGGATCCGGGTTCGCCGCCAGCCTCAGCTACCTAGTGAGGCACTCCGCAATTTAGTGAGACTCGGTTTCAAAATAAAAAGAATAAAAAAATAGGGCTGGGGGTATAGCTCGAAGGTAGAATGCCCCTGAGTTCAACCCCCAGTACCGCAAAAAAAAAATAAAATAAAATAAAAATTTGAAGTTAATTCTTTTGTGCAACTGTGTTTTGAATAAAGCCATGACAGTGTTAAGAACCAGTACAAAAGCAGTGCTCTTGATCATTCTTTCATTGTTTCTGACTATTCCCTGTTTTTTCAGTGACTGCTGTAACTTAAATTTTTGAAACAATTGCTTCAAATAAACTGAAGATTTGTTATAAAAAAAAAAAAAAAGTAAGAAAGTAGGCATGGTGGTACAAGCCTGTACTTGGGAGGCTGAACAAGAGGATCAGGTCCAAGGCCTGCCTCAGCAATTTAAAAAAGTCCTCAGCTATTTAATGAGACCCTGTTACAAAATAATAAAATAAAACAGGGTTGAGGGTGTAGCTCTGAGGTAGAGGGCTCCTGGGCTCAATCCTCTGTGACTTTGTCTCTTTCTCTCTCTTCCTCTCTCTCTCTCTCTCTCTCTCTCTCTCTCTCTCTCTCTCTCTCTCTCTCTCTCACACACACACACACACACACACATTAGTGATATTTACATGATCACTGAAATCCAAATGATGAGTTAATTGCAGTATCATTCCTATTAACTGTATTATGTCTAATAATACTTGTGACTATGCTATTTTTATTATCTGGTTTTAGTTAACATTCAGATTGCCACTTTAGAGTGTAGCCGTAATTATGCATATTTTGTGTAATTTCAAACGAAGTTGCTGGGGCGAGTTGGCACATGCCTGTAATCCCAGTACTTAGGAAGCTGAGACAGGAGGGTTGCAGGCTCAAGGCCAGCCTCAGCAACTTAGTGAGACCCTGTTTCAAAATTAAAATGGGGTGTAGCACAGAGTTCAATCCTCATTACAAAAAAAAAAAAAAAAAAAGGTAGTTAACAGCAGAAGCATGCATTTGTAGAAGGCAGAATTTACTTTCTACAGAATTGAACCTTCTCCTTAAAAAGATCTTGCCTATTACTTTGTTTTGTATTTAGTTATTTTAGACCCAACTGCGGTCTCAGGTGGTGCTCAAGACCACAGTACTTGGGGCAGGATGGGGCTGAAGGACTGGGGTTCTGAGCCCCAAGCTAACTTGGACCAGAGCAGACTTTCTTTAATATTTCACATATTAGGTTTCTATATAAAATTTTACTTGAAAAAGAGTTTCACTTTTTCATTTTTGATAATCATAGATTCTAGACAATGCTTTATGTAATGTAAATTAATAAAAGTTTCCAGAATTTCAGAATCCAGTATGTTTGATGGTTGTAGGAACTAGGGCCTTGATCAAGGTATAATTTAATGCAGCTTGGAGCCGTATGTCTGCACGCTCATTAGTCTACATTTTTTATTGTTGTTGTTATTGGTGGTGGTACTGGGGATTGAATCCAGGGACATTCTACTTCTTAGATACTCATCCCCTCAGTTTTCTTATTTTTTATTTTGAAACTGTGTCTTGCTAATTTGCTGAGGCTGGCCTTGAACCTGTGATCCTCCTGTCTCAGCCTCTCAAGTACTGACATTACAGGCACGCACCACCATATCTGGTTTCTGTATTTTAATTATAATATTTTTTTGATGATGATGGCATGAAAATATCTGACAGCTGTCATCAGACATACTTTCAGGAACACTGTAAAAACAAATAAGATGAGAAACCATTTCAGCAAACATTATGATCAGAAAACATTGTGGTTTCCTACATTAACTGCTAGTGAACTATTTTGACCAAATACCTTCTCTTGCTCTTATGTGGCTTTTTTTTTCCCCTTGTAGTGCTGCGGATCAAACCCAGGGCAAAGTGCATGCTGGGCAAGTGCTTAACCACTGAGGTACATCCCAAGCTCCGTGATGTGACTTTTTTTTTTTTAATTTTTTTTTCACTGAAATATACAGTTTCTTTGGCTTGGATTTGCTAACAAGAAGTAATTTTTCATCTTTGAAATATTGGCTTATTTTCTTAGTAAAATTATGTAATGTGACTCTTATTCTGCCTTATCTTTTAAAATCTTTTTCCTACCTTTACAACTATGATGCAGTTTTTAAAATCACTTACATATTTCTTTGCCTCCAGCAAGACATATTTTATAGCCACATTGAGTCCCGCTCAGGATGTGGTTAAAGTCAGCTACTGGTGTTAGTAGTTTAAAATAGTGAGGGAGGAGCTAGGCACGTAGCTAAGCGGTGGAGCACTTGCCTAGCAGGTGCAAACCCTGGGTTCAATCCCCAGCACCACACACACACACACACAAAGAGGGATAAATGTCTTATGTATGCTGTTTTCAAGATTAGTTAGCATAAGTGCTAATGATTTGATTATTTATATGACTTAGTAGTATAGATTTATTTGATGGGATACTATACAGACATTAAAATTTACAACGTTAATGCAATATCATAAAATAATACAATATTTAGTGGAAGTTGAGTACACAATTATATATGTAATTATGGTCATAGTAAATATGTATGCTCAATATCCTTTGATCTAACTATTCTGCTTCCCAAGCAGGTGTGCAAAAAATGAATATACAAAGATGCCCACTGCGTTTTTTTATTTTATACTTTTATTGGTACATTATAGTCTCACATCATAATGTAGTTGATGGTGATGGTTGACATGCATGCACACAGCACTTGGTGGGCTTTCCCCCAGCTCCCTCCTCATCCTCCTCCCTTCCCCATACAGGATATTGAGATTGGCATTGATATTCTCACATATGTATATAATGTGAGTGTGTTTCCTTCATTGATTCTTCCTCCCCCACCCCTCTCCTAGACCACCTCCCTGGCTCCACTGAGGTTCCTCCTCCATTATTGAAAGTCCCTCTGGAATCCCAATTACTCCCTAACTTCTGCATATTAGAGAAAACATGTGACCCTTCACTTTCTGTGACTGGCTCACCTCACTTAATATAATATTCTCCAGGTCCATCCATTTTCCTGCAAATGACATAAGACATAATTTTGTTCTTCTTTATTACTGAGTATAATTCCACTGTGTGGATATCTCATAATTTTGTAATCCATTCATCTGTTGATGGACACCTAGGTTGGTTCCATAATTTGGCTATTGTGAATTGTGCTGCTATGAACACATATATGCATATGTTACTGCAATTCTCTGATTTCAATCCCTTTGGAAAGATACCCAGGAGTGGTATACCTGAATCATATGATGGGTCCATTCCCAGGTTTCTGAGGAATCTCCACATTGATCTCCATAGGTGCTGCATTAATTTGCAATCCCACTAACAGTGTAGGAGAGTTACTATTTCCCCATATATTTGCCAGCATTTATCATTGTTTGAATTCTTAATGATGGCCATTCTAATTGGGGTCAGATGGAATATCAGTATAGTTTTAATTTGCATCTCCCTGATTGCTAGTGATGTTGAACATATTTTCATATATGTCCTGGCCATTTGTATTTCTTCTTTTGTGACAGGTCTATTTAGTTCAATTGCTCTTCTTTCCCTCCCTCCCTCCCTCCCTCCCTTCCTTCCTTCCTTCCTTCCTTCCTTCCTTCCTTCCTTCCTTCCTTCTATTCTAGGGATGTAACCCAGGGGCATTCTACCCCTAAGCTGCACCCCCAGCCCTATTCTATTCTCTTATTTTGAAATAGGGCCTCACTAAGTTTCGGAGGCTGGCCGCAAACCTGCGATTCTCCTGTCTTAGCCTCCCAAGTACTGGGATTACAAGCATGCGCCACCATGCCCAGCTTCAATTGCCCATTTCTTAGTTGGGTTAATGGGAGAAGATCTTTGCCAGCTATTCCTCTAATAGAGGACTAATATCTGCATTGTTTATAATAGCAAAAAATTAAAAATAACAAACCTTTACCAGTAGGGATTAAATTTAAAAAAGTATAGCACATCCATGCAATGGAATATTGTATAGTCATTTTAAAAATGAGATAGATATACATATCTGAACTTTGAAACATGTCTGGGTACATTGTTATAAGGAGAAAAATAAATTACAGAATAGAATGTATAGCATAAGCCATTTGGTAAAAAATATATTACAAATAATATATTAGATAAAACTAATAGATATTAACAAGTAGATATTAGATAACAAATAATATGTAATAGACATATTAGACACTATATATCCAGATAGTCAATAAATGTTATACATGTATTTATCAAGCTTTTCACAGTAGCTTTAGGATTCAGATTATAGGGGATGTTAGTTTCTTCTTTTTTTTTTTTTTTTGCGGTACTGGGGATTGAACTCAGGGGCATTCTACCTCCGAGCTATACCCCCAGCCCTATTTTTTATTCTTTATTTTGAAACCGAGTCTCACTAAGTTGCGGAGTGCCTCACTAGGTAGCTGAGGCTGGCCGCGAACCCGGATCCTCCGGTCTCAGCCTCCTGAATGCTGGGATTACAGGCGTGCGCCACCACGCCCAGCTTGTTAGTTTCTTCTTTATTCATTTCTGTATAAAAATTGCTTATAGTAAGCATCATGATTTACAATACATTATAATATACTACAATGTAATTTTTTTTGCAGTACTGGGGATTGAACTCAGGGGCATTCTACCTCCAAGCTACACTCCGAGTCCTATTTTTTATTCTTTATTTTGAAACAGGGTCTCACTAAGTTGTAGAGGGCCTCACTAAGTAGCTGAGACTGGCCTCAAACCTGGATCCTCCAGTCTCAGCCTCCCAAGTACTGGAATTACAAGAGTGGACCACCACACCTGGCTACAAATTTATAATATAAGATGATATATATGATTTATAATACAAAATACTAAAACTTCAACACAGAACAAAGACCAGGAGGAAATAAACTAACATGATCCCAATGGTTATTTCTAGCTGATAAAACTATGAATGATTTAGAAAAATTATTTCTAGCCACGAGTAGTGGTGCATGCTTGTAATCCCAGTACTTGGGAGGCTGAGACAGGAGGAGTGCAGGTTTGCTACCAGCCTCAGGTGAGACCCTGCTTTAAAATAAAGAATAAAAATAGGTCTGGGGGAAGGTACTTGGAGGTAGAATGCCTCTGGGTTCAATACCCAGTACCAAAAAATAAAATAAAATAAAAAGAAAATAAAAATTATTTCTGCTCTAATAAGCTATATTCCATGTGGATGTTGTACTTTTGTAATTAAAAAAAAAAAAAGAGGGTAGGAGTCCAAAGGAGTGTTAGGAATTAGATTAGGTCATTTAAACATTTTCTAGCTTCTTCTATTTTAACTTTTTTTTTTAAGGGGGGTGATCTAGCTTCATTTATTTTTCATAGTGATTGATAATGCATTTCAGAGTGTCAAAATGCAACAAGATGGATCAGGCTATTTATGGAGGCCAAATGACCAGGGAGAAAGTCTTCAGGGATAGATACACAAATTGCGTTTGTTAGGGATTTCCACCAAATGTGTTATTACCACTGTGTTAATCATACAAACTGCTGGCCCTTGAGCTCCCTGGTGCCGAGGGCACTTGCTCCTAGGACACAACTTCCCTGTTTGTTTGTAAGAAGAACCAGTGCATGTGACTCCAAGATAGAGTCCATTTTACACAAGCATTGGATTTGGCAGGTTTGGGGAGCATTATCATCTTGAGGCAGTATGTCCTTTAGCCCTATGATATCAGCTTATTTCTCAGAAGAGCTTGCAGCTTAGTTTTTCTCAGAAATGTTGATCATATGATGTAAAACTACGGACACCAGCTACTCACCTCAAGGAGTCCTTTTCTGGTAAAGTCTCTTGTGGGCAGATTTTCATATGTCAAGAAGACGTTTGCAGCAGATTTTAGTTGCTCCAGAATTCCACAGATCATAATCCATAAATGACCATTCTCAAGAGACTCCCATGTGGGCCTCTGTTTTTCTCAGGACTTCCAGCCTGTTCTGATTTTCTACTTTCCTAAAAAAACAGAGGATGGGGAGGGAGAACAACAAAGGGGCCACATCAACAACCAAAGTCAAGCAGGTGGGATTTCCTGCAAAACCAGAAAGATAACCGGATTTATGGCAATTGAGTTACTACATAGCACTAACACCTTGAAAGGGGCTTTGCAGATGGAAACTGTTTCATTGATGGGAAAACCACTGATTCGTTTCAGTTCTTTGCCGTTGTGTTGCTTTTCATTGCTATGCCCTAAGGCTTCATGGCAAGGGTTGCAAAACACATAAATAAGGGCACTTTATGACATAAAAGTTTTTCAAACACTAAAATTAGGAAAGGAGAGTTATTCAAATGCCACAGACAAAAATGTGTTTTTCTGGAACAAAGGAAAATGAACAATATAAGTTTGTGGCAGTTTTTAGTCTCATTTGTGCACACATACAAATAATCACTTTTATAAATTTTATTTAGCACTTGGGTACAAGTACATGGCGTACCCAAGGAAGTTCAAATGTCGATTATCATTATTAATGTCCGTGGTTTCCTTGCTTACTCATTGCCAAATAAAACAACACATTAAGCACAAGCTGATGCAGGAAAATGAGCAGGAGCACAAATATCCTAGACAGAAAAGGCTGGGTCAGCTTTTCCGCTTCCCCTGGAAGGGTTTCTCCATTGCAAGGGCGGACTCTTGGAGATGATTCCACAATGCTTCATACTGACAACTGTCCCATTTCACAGGCAAAATAATTTTCTACATTTTCTTGAATTTGATGGAAACAGACACAAGCACTCCTGAGAAGGGGGGTTACCTTCTCAGCAGGCAAAATAAAAAGAATATCTGCTGGGTATTGTGGTACATACCTGTAATCCTGATACTTGGGAGGTTGAGATGGTTGGAGGTTTGAGGCCAGCCTTAGCAACTTAGTGAGGCCCTCAGCAACTTTGTGAGACCCTGTTTCAAAATAAAAAGATAAAATAAGGCTGGGGGTGTAGCTCAGAGGTAGAACGCCCCTGGTGACACACACACACACACACACACACACACACACACACACACACACACACACACCTGTGTTTTCTCTGGACATGCAGACTCTATGTGAGGTCAGGTGTGGTTTGATGCTGTTTCCTCTGGGGACTTTCACACAGAGTCCTCCTATCTTTGTAGACAGTTCTCAGCCAGTTCTGAGACAGCAGACTGGAGCAGGGATGCTTTAGTCCCAGAGGTATGCAGTTTTCAGCTAAAGTGGCCAAAGGAATGTCCCAACCAGGCATATTTCTACCAATGAGGCAAGCTAAGGGGTTCTTTCTAATTTTTGGAATTCACTGAGCTGTGGAAGGAAGAAATGAGTCTGGTTTCCGTCTCTCTCTCTCTCTCTCTCTCTCTGCAGCACAGAGGATAGAAGCCAGGGCCTTGTACATCCTAGGCGAGCGCTCTACCACTGAGCAGCACCCCCAGTCCCCTATTTGACATTTATTTATTTATTTATTTATTTATTTATTTATTTATTTATTTATTTATTTACTGTACCCAGGCTTGAACCCAGGGGCACTCCACCACTGAGCTACACCGTACACCCCATCCCTTTTTATTTATTTATTTTTATTTTGAAACAGGGTCTTGCTAAGTTGCTGAGGCTGGCCTCGAGCCTGCAATTCTCCTGTCTCAGCCTCTCAGGTACTGGGATTACAGGTGTGTGTCATTGTGCCCCGTTCCTCTTTTTTTTTACTCTTTTAAGCCTAAAACAGGATCAGGACTGTAACTGTCACAAGCTGACTAAATACATACATACATATACATATATATATGAATAAATAAATGTATATGTGTATATGTACATATATGCATATATATATATTTTATAGCACCAAAGTTTTTACAATCTTTGAAACACTTATGAGCACTAATGTTTGTGTTGGAACCTTTACATTAGTTGGGGGGTGGTGTATTTGTGAGCAGGCCCTATGCACACAGTGCCAGCCATCTGCCTGGTGGCTCCAATTCTGAGTAGGGTGGGTAAAGCAAATTATTCCATCCATGGTCTGGAATAACTTAAGACTGCAGAGAAATAGACTTCAGTTCAACAGTCTGAAAGTGGAAGAATCAGAATGAGGTTTGAGCAAGCCCAGGAATGCCTTTGACGTTCAGACCAGGCACTGTAGCCTCCTGACTACCAAATCTGTAATCCTACTCCCTCTAGCCTGACTGGGCGAGTTCTGGGCAGTGTCAGAATTCAGCCTGCAAGGCCTCAAAACTCTGAGGCTGTTATTACTTGGTGATCAGCCTAAGACCCAGTTGTACAGGGCTGATTTCAATCTTTTCTCATAATGGAGGCCAGTACATTGAAATATATAGCAAAAAGGAGACTGTGTGGCTTGAAAAGGTCACTTTTATCAGATTTATACCCGAGTGATTTAGCATTTATCCCATAATGGGTTCCCATGTTGAAATGTTTTTAAAATAAATCTACGGATCAGTTCACTGGAATGTTCACTGGGCACTCTCTTGCAATTGTAAAATATTAGCTTTTCAAAGGGTTGTTGAGCCAGATTTATATGTGAATTGACCTTTAGGAAATTTCAGTGTTACTGTGAAGGTTATTACCATGACTAGAAAAATGACAGAAGAGTTTTTTTTCCATGGTGAATTAGTCTTTCAAGTGGGGAAAAAAATAGTGAGCTATTATTGTCAAAGTATAATTTTTAGAAAATGAAAAACATGACCCTTAATACAAATATTTGCGTGAGCACTTGTCAAAAATTTATTTACTTTGTTAATTGGGAGCCATGAAGATAGTAAAACTAGTTCATAGGAGAATTCAAGAGATTGAGCACATATATACATATATATATATATTATGAAAGAAAAAATCTAGGAAATAAAATTGCTAAATTAGATTAAAATTGATGGGAATGCAAAATGGTACTGTCACTTTAGAAGTCCAATTGGCAATGTTTTACTAGAGCTAAATATACTTTTCCCATACAGTTCAGTAATTATGCTCCTAGGTATTTACCCAAATGAGTTTAAAACCTACATCTGCACTAAAACCTGCACATGATATTTTATAGCAACTTTAGTTATAAAGTTGTGCCAAAAGCTAGAAGAACTAAGATGTCCCTTGATAGTTGAGTGGATAAATTGTGATACAGCTATGCAATTAAGTCCTAAGCAGCATTAAAAAGAAATGAATTATCAAGCCACAAATAGAGATGGAGGAATTTTTTTTTCTTGCACTGCTGGAGATGGAAACCAGGGCCTCCTCAAACATGCTCGGCAAGTGCTGTACCTCTGAACTACATCTAGCTCTAAGAGGGAGGACTCTGAAATGCTTATTGCTGAGTGAAAGAAGGCAATCTAAGTAGGCTACATATTATCATGTGTAACAATATGTGACATCCTGGGAAAGGCAAAAGTGTAGTGACAATAAAAAGATCAGTGGTAGCCAGGAGTTCAGGGCGGGGATAACAGGAGAAGCATAGGAGATTCTTTAGGACCATGAAACTATTCTGTAAGATACTATAATGGTAGATGCATGCCATTGTGTATTTGTTAAAACACACGAAACTGCACAATACAAAGAATGAACCCCAAGATAAATTGTGGACTTTAATTAATAAAAGTGTATAAATATTGATTCATCAATTATTAAAATGTGAACCACACTAGTGCAAGATGTTAATAATTGGGGTAACTGTGGGGTGGGAGTAAGGAGACAGGATATATGGGAACAGTCTGTACCATGTATCCAACTTATCAGCACCCCTAAAACTTCTAAAAAGTAATGGCTTTTAATAATAATAATAATAATAATAATAATAATAATAATAATAATGTGTTTAAGTTGCTTGTGGTAGTACATGCTTGTAATACCAATCCCAGTACTTGGGAGGCTGAAACAGGAGGATCCCAGGTTCATAGCTAACGTTAGCTATATAGTGAGGCCCTCCATAACTTAGTGAGACTCTGTTTGAAAATAAAGAATAAAAAATAAAACTGGGGGTGTATTTTAGAGGTATAATCCCCCTGAGTTCAGTCCCCAGTACCACATACACACATACACACACACACACACACACACACACACACACACACACACAAAAAAAAAACTTACTTAATGTCCTATAGGATACTAATAACCTTTGGGATTCCCTTTTCTATCCAAAAGAAATTATTATTTATGTCTTTAAATAAATCATTTACCAATTTTCAATCTACAAATTTATGCTAATTTCACAGAGTCTGGGCCCTAAACAATAATAAATGGAAAGTGAAACAAAGGTTCATTTCCCTGGGAATTACATGTGAGTCTGCCTGTTAGATAATACCAGTAAGACAATGAAAGTTTGGACATATACATGCTCATCCTTTTGTCTTATTTATAAGTTTCCAATTTTTTTCTTAATATTATCACAGGTCCTATTTGCTAGTGAGTACTTTTGCCACACTTCTGGTCAATATTGCAAATAAATTTCCAAATTATGAGTTAGCTACTTGTATCCTTGTGTCAGTCAGAGTCCAATCAGGAGACAGAAACTATACAATTTTTTTTTTTTTTTTTGGTACTGCAGGCTGAAACCAGGAGCATTCTACCACAAAGCTACACCCTAGCCCCTATTTTATTTTTTTTTATTTTGAAATAGGGTCTCACTAAGTTGCTGAGACTGGCTTCAAATCTGTGATCCTCCTATCTCAACTTCCCAAGTACTAGGTAATTATAGATGTGGCCTCCCATGCCTGTCCCCTTACGAATTATTTTAGCAGAGAGTAATCAATATAAAGAATTGCTTACCAAGTATTGGAGAACTAGGAAGGCAAAAAGAGAACATTAGGACATTATAGAAGTAGTAACTTCAGGAAGTGATTATCACCCTTAGGTCTGGCCAAGGGAAGAAGCTGAATTGTTTACATTTAGAGACTTGGGAACTTCTAAAATGGGCTGAAAGATGTAAGATGTTGTTTGCTGATGCCTCAGGACCTCAGTGGAGGGAGCCAGATCTTTGGAGAGGGGGTGTGGCTGCATGGTGCTGGTATTACTCAGGGGTGCAAGGAAGCTGGTTGGGGGAATGTGGACAACCTGCAAACTGGAATCAACTGCTGCTATGAGAAGGAACTGCCTCCACCAGGGTGAAGAGCTGTTTCCAAGGTGACCTTACAACAGGAAGCAAGCAGGAAGGAGCAAGTACCTTTTTCTCTAGTGCCCCCTTTTGGCAGGAGCAATCAGGGAGCAAACTGGCAAAGGAGAATTGTTAATCTGTATATAAAGCAGTGAGTAGAAGGGTGCATTTGAAGATGAGAAAAAAAAAATGGCTTCACAACCAGCACACTGCTATAACTGAAACTGCTGCAATGGATATGTTTCCTGTGGAAAAGCATGGGCTTGGGGGTCAGAGAAGCCTACTTTGTATCTTAGTTTGAACATCTATTAATGTACTACTATGGCAAATACTATATTGTATTTCATTTCTCTTGCAATCATTTGCCTCACTTGAAAATAAGGACAAGAATTATTATTTTACAGGGCTTTCATAGCATTAAATAAGATCATGTAAACTGGGCGTGGTGGTACATGTCTGTAATCCCAGTACTTGGGAGGTTGAGACAGGAGGATTACAGGTTCGAGGACAGCCTCAGCAAGTAGTGAGACTCTCATCAACCTGGTGAGACCCTGTTTCAAGAATAAAAATAAAATAGGCCTGGGTGTGTAGCTCGGAGGTAGAATGCCCCTGGGTTCAATCCCCAGTACCACAATCAATCAATCAATCAATCAATCGATCGATCGATCATGTTGTGGGGTGTTGGCATGTGCCTATAATCTCAGCAACCTGAGAGGCTGAGGCAAGAGAATCACTTGGGCCTAGGAGTTCAGGATCAGCCTAGGCAACACAGAGAGGCTCTCTCTATTGGGACCCCAGGCTGAACCCTCAACCGTGAGGCCCCAATAAAGACGATGACTGGATATTGCTGGTTCAAACTTCTCTTTATTATACCTCTCTCTCTGGGATCGAGGATGCTACCCAAGCAGTAATAGTAACCGTTCTCTTCTAACCCTGCTTCCTCACCCCACTCTTGTTCTCCGTAACCGTTCCTCGCAATAGTACCTCTCCAACAGACCCCCAACAACCTACGCCTCCAGCAACAACAACAGCAACTGCCCGCCTTCCTTCCTCCCTGGCGAGAGGCGGAGACTCTTAAAGCCACGCAGGGCCTGAGTCACGAGGTGCCCGCATACAGCTCTCACCTGGGCAGGCCACGGGCCGGGCGTGTTGATGCATGCGCTCTGGCATGGGGCAGCCCTAGGATGTTACCACCTGCAGCCGCTCCTGGCACTCTGCCAGGCGCCATCTAGAGGCGAGGTCTTTCCGGCCTCAACACTCTCTGTATCTCTTTGCTAAGAGGGGATCAAAACCAAGGGCCTCTCATATGCTAGGCAAGCATGCTACCACTGAATTGCATTACCAGTCATTTTTATTTTATTTTGAGAGAAGGTCTCGCTAAGTTGCCCATGCTGGCCTAGAACTTGCCATCCTCTTGCCTCAGCCTCCAGGATAGATGGAATTACAGGTGTGCAACACACAGTGCCCAGCTAGAGACCCTGTCTTTAAAAAAATGATGTGTATAAATTACCTAGCATGGTGGTAGAGCCAGGATCCAAACTCAGGCAATGGCACTTCAGAGCTTATTTTCTTAGTCACTGTAAATTGCCTTTCCAATCTACATGGGGTACTAAGTGACAGGTCAAAAAAAAAAAAATCAGACCATCTGGGATGTAGAATGGGAGGATGTGTGGTTACAAAAGGCAACATAAGGAATTTTTGTGGTGATGAAAATTTTCTATATCTTGACTGGTGGATATACAAAACCACACAAGTGATAACATTGTGTAAATACACACACGCATACACACAACAGTTCCAGTAAAACTGGAGAAATCTGAGTAAGCTCACTACAGTAATGTCAATATCCCGGTTGCAATACTACAGTATGATTTTGGAAAATATTACCCCTGGGAAAATTTGGGAAAAGCATACACAGAATCATACTATATTATTGTTTACAGCTGACAGAACCTACAGATATCTCAATAAAAACTATAATTAAAAAATAATACCATTTGTCATTGATACTGAGGCTGCCTTCCAGGATGCACTGAATAGCTACAAGATGGGGAAAATATCAACCAAGGATATTGTCATGGTTAGATAGAGAATTCTCTCTAAAGAGCTCACGTATTAAGCTCAGGGTTGATACAGTTAAGTCATGAGGGTTGTAATCTCATCGGTGGATAAATCCATTACAATGGATTTTAATTTTAGATCCATTTAATAGATTTATTGGGGTGGAAACCTAGGGCGGTAGGGCGTGGCTGGAGAAGGTGGGTCCCTGGGGGTGTGGTCTTAGGGATTGTGCTTGTGTCTTTGACTCCCCTTGCTTGCTTGCTCTCTATGGTTTCTGGGCTTCCATGATGGACTCTCCCTCTCTCTGCTTGCCGCTGGCATCCCCTGAGATCCACGGTCCTCAGCCTCACATGGACTGAACCCAAAAATCTACAAAGAAAACCATGAGCAAATAAATCTTCCTTCCTCTACACTGTATGGTCAGTTCTTTGGATTATAACAATGAAAATGCTGACTAAGACAAATGTACTCATGTCATACTGAGCATTCCACACCAAGTTTCTGAGGACGAATACATGAATAGTTTAGGTTTGATGCCAATGAATTTAACTTTATAAACATACATAAAAGCTATAATATCTTCCAGTGATACTTTAACTCTGTAAAACTTAATGAATGTGATATTTTGAAAGATTTGGGACACTATGCCAAACCATAACTGCAAAGCTTGAAGCAATACAAATTGTTTAAACTCTGTTTATTGTCCTCCATTTACTGAAAGTGCAACATAACCAAAACAGGCTCTAAATTACCAAAAGAGTTCTTTCTGGGCCAAGTCATCCAGCGGCATTCCTAGATTCTCTACTTCAGCATGTTTGGACACAGACAATACACTCTGCTTGAGTCATCACTGGGGACATCTAGATGAAGCAGCATTTAAAGAACGTGGCTGGCGTCACAGATAAGAAACTTTTACAAAAGCAAATCTAGCCAGGTGCAGTGGTGCACGTCTGCAATCTCAGCTATTCAGGAGGCTGAGGCAGGAGGACTGCACATTTGAAGCCATCTTGGGCAACTGTCTCAAAATAAATAAAGGGCCAGAGATGTAGCTTAGTGGTAGAGGGCTTACCTGGCATGCATGAAACCCTGGGCTCAATCCCTAGTAAAACACACACACACACACACACACACACACACACACACACACAAAAGCATATGTCAAAAAGATATTGCCAAACAGCTCCAGTAACAACTGAAGTTCAGCTGCAGAGCTTATCTTCCTTTGTGGGTTTATTCTTATGCAATCACGGGTCATTTATATGGTTTTGGGTATCTTCTAGCTGTGACTGTGGTTAAAATAGTCAGTTGTTTTGAATTAGTTGCCCATTCTCAAGGACTATCCTGTGATTGAAGATGTACCCAAACTGATTTCTTGGCTTCTATCAAGCTTCCTGGCTTAAGAAGTGATTGAGAAGAATGATAAAAACAAAGATCAGGCTAGGCACGACGGCATACATCTGTAATCCTAGTACTTGGGAGGTTGCACCAGGAGAATCACAGGTTCAAAGCCAGCCTCAACAATTTAGCAAGGCACTCAGAAACTTAGCAAGACCCTGTTTCTAAATAAAGAATAAAATAGGGCTGGGGGTGTAACTCAGAGGTAGAATGCCCCTGGGTTCAATCCCCAGAACCACACACACACAAAGTCAGGGTTTTGTTTGTTTGTTTTTGTGGTACTGGGGACTGAACTCAGGGGCATTCTACATCTAAGCTATACCCCCAGCCCTGTTTTTTATTCTTTATTTTGAAACCAGGTCTCACTAAGTTGTGGAGGGCCTCACTAGGTAGCTGAGGCTGGCCGCAAACCCGCATCCTCTGGTCTCAGCCTCCTAAACGCTGGGATTACAAGCATGCGCCACCACACCCGGCTCAAAGTCAGGGTTTTATAGTCAAATAAAACCAGAATTGCCCTGAGTATTCTTTACTCATTTCTGCTGTGCCAATTGGTGCTGCTCCTGTCTGTTCTTTGAGCTTGGACTATCTCTCCTACCACTAACACTGCTTCTGCCAGAGGCCAGAAGGGGACAGGGAGGAGAGAAACCCTTTTCTTGGTAGCTTCATATAGTAGTCTTATCTCATTTGATAGGCAACTACAAATTTATCACAAATCGTGCTTTATGATACCACATGCTTCTGTCATTGAAATATAGTCAATCTTAGCCAGGCATGATGGCACACATCAGTAATCCCAGTGTTTTGGAGATTGAGACAGGAGAATTGCAGTTCAAGACCAGTCTCAGTAACTTAGTGAGTCCCTCAGAAACTTAGTAAGCTCCTGTTTCAAAATAAAAAAGGGCTGGGGGTGTTGTTTAGAGGTAGAATGCCCATCGGTTCCCAGTACCAAAAAAAAAAAAAAAGTCAATCTTTATTACAGATGGCTTTTATTTGGCTTATGGAATTAGCATCTTGTTTTGAGCCCTAAACAATGGCAGTCCTATTATTGTGTTCTGAACAGAGTGGGTGTTCCACAGATTCTTGTTAATTAACTGCGATAAGTAGTGAGAAGAAAAAATCCACACATGGGGCTATCCCAGTTGGAATTTGATGATGACATTTGACTTTTAAAAAGCCAACCTTCTTTTTGAAAATACATTTTTATTGTTTCTTGTATTTTAAATTAAAAAATCTCTATACTGCAGGAGATGTGAATGTATCTCAGAACTTTCCAAAATACCTTACAATTGTGGCATGAGGTCAAACTCCTGAAAAAGACAATGGAGTGGATTGACGCACAGAGAAAATTGCCTGCATGTCTGGGCGTCTTCCTCTCAGGCTCCCACGAGCTCTGGCAAGAAGATGCTGCCAATAGTGTACAAAGGTCTGCTCTTGGCTGCAAATAACTGTGGTACTCTGACATCAAGGCCTCTATAAGGCAATGAAGCTAGTGTGTTAGTGAGTTGAGCTCAGTCGTAAAAGAATTTTAGATTCCAGCAAGGAAGTGTCTAGTGGAGCATCCTAAATTAGAATAAAATCAGAATTGGGAGAATGCTTTTAGAAAAAGGTGCATGTACCAATAGTAGACAGAAAGCCAGAATTCACTGTGCCATTCTTTTAGTCTGTACTCCAGAGGCTTAGTTTGGTTGTGACCCTGGCATGTAAATTTTTCTGTCACCCATGTAAGCCGTGTTATCAATGACAGTTGCAATGATGGGTAGGCAGGAGCCAGAAATCTGTGCACATCCTTCATTCCCAGAAACCAACTGCAAGCCCAGCAGCTGTCCTTAGAGGCAAAAGACAGAAATTTTAACTAATAACCAGAAACCGAAGGCAAAGTTAGCTGAAATGTGTTTCTCCTGCCATTGTGATCTTAGTACCTTGGGCCATGCCAGCAGGTAAGTAGGTTGGGACGTGTGTTGTGGGTGTTTATCTGGAGGAAATCATTTTAAGTCACATAGTTCCTGGTATTCCTGTTTTGGCTAATGGTGTCATCATTTTCCTATCATATAACCTTGAAAACTCAGGAGGCAAGCTGGGCGTGGTGGCGCACGCTTGTAATCCCAGCATTCGGGAGGCTGAGACCGGAGGATCCAGGTTCACGGCCAGCCTCAGCTACCTAGTGAGGCCCTCCGCAACTTAGTGA
The DNA here is from genome assembly GCA_004027655.1 of Graphiurus murinus. Classification (NCBI taxonomy): domain Eukaryota; kingdom Metazoa; phylum Chordata; class Mammalia; order Rodentia; family Gliridae; genus Graphiurus; species Graphiurus murinus. The sequence goes on from PVLC010003482.1 coordinate 76,812, forward strand.
GACTTGGTTTCAAAATAAAGAATAAA
>PVLC010003482.1:76937-96875 GCA_004027655.1 Graphiurus murinus
CACGCTTGTAATCCCAGCATTCGGGAGGCTGAGACCAGAGGATCCGGGTTCGCGGCCAGCCTCAGCTACCTAGTGAGGCACTCTGCAACTTAGTGAGACTCGGTTTCAAAACAAAGAATAAAAAATAGGGCTGGGGGTGTAGCTCGGAGGTAGAATGCCCCTGAGTTCAATCCCCAGTACCGCAAAAAAAAAAAAAAAACCCAACTCAGGAGGCACCAGAAACTTGTCGATCACTGGCTACCTGTAATTAGCTGGTATAGTCCATCTATTAATTTTCCCCCTCTCCGTGGCTCTCATATCTGTACCTGTTCATTTTCATTCCTGTTGATATTCTCTCATGCCTAAACATGGTTGTGGCCTTTTAACACTGTAGTTATTCCACCCTGAAAACTCATCTTCAAAACCATTTCATCACATTCCTTTGCTCAGAATCTTTCAGTGGCTCATGCCTGTTTTCTAGAAGGTAAAGGTCTAAACTCAGCCAAGCATGCACAGGCTGCAAAACTCTGCCTGGTGTTGTGCTTCCAATCATATCTCCCAACACGAATTATGCATTCTTCCCCAATGACTACTCATTGTCCCTAACACATTTCTTGTTCCTTTGCCTCCCCAAGGGGGCCCTGCTGGGGATACCCTCCCTTGTCACTAGTCATGGATCTTGCTTGAATTCTTGTTCACTTCTCTGGGTCCAGCTCTTGCCTCCCCAGCTAAATATCATACTTAATCCTGGGCTGGTCCTGGACTCTGTGCTCTTAGTTTTGAAGAACTTCTTTCTTAGAGGTGTGTGGAACTTTATTTTTACAGCTTCGTTTTTTTTTTTTTTTTTTTTTTTTTGCAGTACTGGGAATTGGCATTCTACCTCCGAGCTATACCCCCAGCCCTATTTTTTATTCTTTATTTTGAAACAGGGTCTCACTAAGTTGTGGAGTGCCTCACTAGGTAGCTGAGGCTGGCCATGAACCCGGATTTTCCGATCTCAGCCTCCCAAATGCTGGGATTACAAGCGTGCACCACCACACCCGGCCCCAGCTTCATTATTTGAAATCATGGCAGAAAATTATAGGATCCAGACTGTGGTCAGTTACTTTCATTCACCAATCTATACATTTTGGATTTTAGTGGGTTTTGAATGATAAATGCTTCTATATATTATGCAATTTGGTCTTCGATGAAAATGCTGAAATATAGAATACTATAGCTGAAAAGAATGTGAGAGACTGCCTTATATCTTGTAATTCTAAGTGAGGTTGTTGGTAGCATGCACCTGTAATCCCAGTAATTTGGGTGGCTGTGGAAGGAGGATCGTGAGTTTGAGGCCAGCCTGGGCAACACAGCTAGACTTTGTCTCAAAAACCAAACCAAACCAAAACAAACAACAACAAACCCAAACCAAACCAAACAACAAACAAAAACAGAAAGTAGACGGCAAAATGAGGTTCCCAGACCAGCAGCATCTTAGGCCCTAACCCGATTGTAACAAGGTTCCCAGGTGATCTGTTTGTACAGTCAAGATTGGGAAGCACTAGGACCAGCCCCATCTTGAGATCTAGAGCAATTGCCTGGCAAGATGAAAAGAAGGAGGCAGTGTCAGTGTGAGCTAGTGGAAATTATTCTGAAAGTTGAACCAGAAGTTGTGCGTTTCTTGTCATTTACCAGTTGGTGATTCTGGAAAAATCACTTCACCATTCTGGGCCTTGTTTTCTGATCTTTCAATGGGAATAATAAGATTCAAAACAATTAAGCAAGTGAACAAAAGTGAAAGTGATTTAAAGAATCACATAAGGTTCACACATATTGTTAAATCATTATTATTGGTGGTTTTTTTTTTTTTTTTAATTTGCTTTTCTAAGAGTCACACAGCTGGTTTGCAGCAAAACAGGGACCATGACACAGCTCTCCTGCTTTTAGTCACAGTGTGTGAGGCTCTGCCAGGCCCTAGGCACTGCGAGAAGCAGCTGGAATGGTCTCTTGAGAAAGGAATTTGACCATATGTCTCATGAGTCTTTAAATGTGTTAGTGCCTGATGGTCCACTATTCTCTGCTGGGAATCCTGCCTTAAGGAAATAAACGGAAATGCAGATGAAGAATTTTAAGTAATTATGTTCACTGCAGATTTACTCATACTGAAAAAAGAAAGAAAGAAAGAAAAAACAAATGCGAACAATATGAGCATCCAACAGGGACAGTGCAATGATTAAGGTTTTTTTTTCTCTAAAAAGAGTTTCTAAAGACATGAGAAAATGTTTGATGTAATATTAAGCCAAAAATAGAGATGGATCATAAAATTATATATTAAGTATGACCTCAACTGTTTTAAAAAGTGTGTGGGGAAAAGTCTACTAGGAAACAGGAAAATATTAATCGTGCTTATCTCTAGGTAGTGGCACTTTTTGTTTTTCTTTTCATTCTTTTTTTAAGAATACTGATTGATTTGATCAATGTGCATGGGAGTGCCTAACAGGAATTAGGAAACGCATACAATGGAGGTAAGGTTGTATTTGTTGGTTAGTAGTTTTAGCTTCTTTTAAAATAATTTGTATTATTTTTCCCTCCATCCCCTTTCCTCCCAGTGTCTGTCTGTCTGTCTGTCTCTGTCTCTCTCTCTCTTTCTCTTTCTCTTAATTGAACTCAGGAGTGTTCTACCTCTGAGACACATCCCCAGCCCTATTTTAATTTTTTATTTTGAAACAGGGTCTTGCCAAGTTACAGTGCACTAGCCTAAAACCTGTGATCCTCCTGTCTCAGCCTCCCAAATATTGGGATTACAGGCTCATGCCACAGTGCCCAGCTGCCTTTCTTACTTTGAATAAAGAATACATGCACCAAATTAAATATATATCTGTAGGTATATATTTTAGATCCAACAGTACAGCACGGTTAAGTACACAAATAGTAACTCTCCCTTACACCCGCCCTCAGACCAATTCCTCTTACTAGAAACAACTATTATTACAATTTCTATATCAGTTTGTTCTGTTCCCTTCCAGAGTGAGTGTGTGCATTTCTTCCAGAAGGTAGCACACAGGAGACTCTTCTCACCTCTTTATCTTTTTTTTAAAAAAAAAAAAAACTTTATTTTAAGAATCAAGCATTCAAAAAAGTTACAAAAATAATAAAACAAACTTTTATATCTTTACCTAGATCATTAAATACTTAACATTTTGCTACAATTGCATTTTATCTATATATACACATATATAATTCTATTTATTTCAATGAAATACATATTTATTTCAATTTTTTGTGGTACTGGGGATAGAACACAAGGACATTCTATCTCTGAGCTATATTTTATTACTATTATTTCTTTTTATTTTGAAAAAGGGTCTCACTAGGTTGTAAAAGGCCTAAGTTGCTGAGGCTGGCCATGAACCTGTGATCCTCCTGTCTCAGCCTCCCAAGTGCTGGAATTACAAACGTAGGCAACCATGCCTGGCTGACCCAGGGGCATTCTACCTCCAGGGTACACCTCCAGCCCTTTTTAGTTGTTTTTTTTTTTTGCGGTATGGTACTGGGGATTGAACTCAGGGTCATTCTACCTCCGAGCTACACTCCTAGCCCTATTTTTTTATTCTTTATTTTGAAACAGGGTCTCACTAAGTTGCGGAGTGCCTCATTAGGTAGCTGAGGCTGGCCTCGAACCCGGATCCTCCGGTCTCAGCCTCCCGAATGCTGGGATTACAAGTGTGCACCACCACGCCTGGCCCTTTTTAGTTTTGAAACAGGGTCTCAATAAGTTTCTGAGGGCCTCCCTAGGTTGCTAAAGCTGACCTCAAACCTATAATCCTTCTGTTGCAGTCTCCCAAGTACTGGGATTACCTATGTGCCACCACATCCCACTTCAATTGTTCTTATTATTGATATTATATTAATTACTGAACCATTTCAGAGTAAGCAGTAGACATCTTCACTCTCAATAATTATTTGCAGTACTTGGGAGGCTGAGACAGGAGGATTGCAGGTTCCAGGCCAGTACATGGTAACTTAATGAAACCCTATTTAAAAAAAGAAAAAAAGTCTGAGTGGTAGAGTGCCCCTGGGTTCAATCCCTAATACCACAAAAAGAAAAAGAAAACAAAGCACACATCTGCCTGTTATCTCTCATCTACCTAACAGTACATACTATCAAACTGTATATGTGACAGTGTACTTTAATTTTTTTGTCCTTGTGAGATTGAGAATATTTTCATGTATCTAAAATATATTTTGCATTTCCTTTTCTCTGAATTGTCCTTTGTTAATATTTTTTTATTCTGCCTCAAACTCAGGCATAGTCTCAGGCCAGGGCTCCCAGGAAGCAACACTTTTCTAGAAAGCTTTTTAAGAAGCTAATTTTTCTTCACCAAATAAGTCCCAGATATCTCTACAGTTACAGACTTTGAGTGCTTGGGAATACTATTGGCCTTCCAGAATTATCCTTTAATATGCATCGTCTCAGCCGGGCATGGTGGTGCACCCCTGTAATCCCAGTACTTGGGAAACCGAGGCAGGAGGATCACAGGTTTGAGGCCAGCCTCAGCAACTTAGTGAGGTTCTCTTATGGCTGGGCATGTAGCTCAGAGATAGAATGCCCCTGAGATCAATCCCCAGCACCACACACACACACACACACACACACACACACACACACACACACACATCATTGTTTCCGTGGATGGACTGGATATATTCTAGGCCTTTTGTCATTGGTTCTCTGCTTTACATATTCTCTAAAGTCCAGATGGTACCAGTGAACCTATATGGGAGTCGTAGATGTCATCCAAGCCTTGGTCTAGGTCCAGATTGTACACCAGGCTAGAGAGCAACATCTATGCTCTCCTACAGACCCTCTCAAATGACATTTAGAGTTTCTCAGAGGACAAACTTATCTACTGGTTTTGTTCTCTGCCTCCCTGTTCTATTCCTAACATTTGTGAAACCTAGAGCAAGAATACAAATTGGCATTAAAAAATTATACATTTGTATATTTGAACATATATCTAAATATTTAAAAGTTATAAATCAAGGCAACATAGTGGTAAATAGCATATATAATCCTATCTTTACAAACACACCTTCAGTGCTCTAACACCAAATTATATCCCCAACCCTTTTTATTTTGAGACAAGGTCTCCCTACGTTGCCCAGGCTGATCTCCAACTTGTGATCCTTCTGTCTAGGACTCCCGAGTGGCTGAGGTTACCCAGCTCTCTTTAAGTAAAATTTGACAATTTATTGAGTTTTCTTGGTAGCTAGCTACTACAAGGATTTTTTCATCTTTAGGTTATCCTGGTGAGACACATAAAACTACAAAGTAGTTTATAATTACTTTCATGTATATGTGTTTCAGTAGCACATGTATTAATAGAGGACAATCTTTTTTGTTGGTTTTTAAAATTAAAGTATTTTTCCTATCAAGAGTAATATAAGCTCATTGTAAAAAAGAAACCACAGTTCTTAAAGACGTAAGAATGCAAAAACACCTATAATCTCACCAGTTAGAAAGAACCATTTTTATTTTGAGATATATCCTTCTAAACTTTTTTCTATGGATATACACACATGTTTACTTTTTATTGAAAAAGATGATCAACGATGTTATTTCATAATCTGCTTTTCCTTTTAACAATATATGGTGGATAGTTTTCCATTTGAATAAATATATATATATATACATCATTTTTCTTAATGATGTATATAATTTGTATAATACCCTCAGCTAGTGTTAATTACTTGATCAAAAGTACATATATTTAGTCAAGTGTGGTGGTACATGCCCATAATCCCAGTACTTGGGAGACTGAGACAGGAGAATCACAGGCTCGAGGACAGCCTTAGCAAGTAGTGAGACTCTTAGCAATCTAGTGAGACCCTGTTTCAAGACAAAAAATAAAAAGTACTGGGGTGTAGCTCAGAGGTAGAATGCCCCTGGGTTCAACCCCCAGTAACATACACGCACACGCGCGCGCGTGCACACACACACACACACATGCACACACACACGCATGTACATAATATTGTAAATATTGATGTAAATGCAATCCATCTTTAAGAAAATTGTCCCAGCTGATACTCACATCAACAGTGCCTACTGCTCCATACTCCTGCCAGCATTGGCAAGAGTAAGTTGTTAAATCTTTGCCAATCTGATAAGCAAAAATTTTAAATAAATGTTATCTCTGTCTTGTAAACTAACAGTTCATGTCTTTTGCCCTGGGAAGTTCTTGATCTTAGTGATTTGTATAAGAAAATTATCATGTACTTTGCAATGATTTCCCAATTTTTTTGTCTTTGGACTTGGTTTGTGGTATTTTCAAAACCATGTTAAAGTCATTTTTTTTTCTGCGTAGAACAACTGTGTATGTGACTTATTTATCCATAGATTTTATTTATTTATTTTTTGTGTGTGGTGCTGAGGAAGGAACCCAGAGCCTCACACATGCTACACAAATGCTTATGACTGAGCAATACTCCTGGCCCTACAGCTGTGTGTGTGTGTGTGTGTGTGTGTGTGTGTGTGTGTGTGTGTGTGTGTGTTGGGGGAAGAGTTGAACCCAGGGATAGTCTACCTCTGAGCTACACCCCAGCCCTTTTTATTTTTTATTTTGAAACAGGGTCTCATTAAGTTGTAGATGCTGGCCTGGAACCTATGATCCTCCTGTCTCAGCCTCCCAAGTACTAGGATTACAGGTGTATGTCACTGGGCCAGCTGCTCTATAGCATTTTTTTTCCTTTTCCTTTTTCTTTCTTTTCTTTTTCTTTTTTGTACTGGAGATTAATCCCACGAGGCATTCTACATCTGAGCTACACTCCCAGCCATTTTTGTTTTGTTTTGAAACAGGGTCTTGCTAGGTTGCTGAGAGTCTTGCTAAATTGCTGAGTCTACCCTCGCACCCTCTATCCTCCTGTCTCAGCCTCCCAATACTGACAGGTGTATACCACCATGCCCAGCCTCCTATGGCTTTTAAGAATGATTAATAAGCCCATTGAAAATGTTTGAAATAAATATATACAGTTGTTGTTTGTCGTAGAAAACTAATGTCCTGTTGAACTGCTGGCAGGTGGAGAGGACACCATGGGGGCCCATAACAACTGATCTGAAATTCTGTTCCTTGGGGTGGCGGATTGGAAGGAACTGGTTTCTTTAAACTGAGCAATTTAAAGAAAGGGAGTGAGAAGAGAAGTAACCATCAGTCTGGCCATTAGATCTGGGGAGGAGGGTGGGGTGGAAAGAAAGAGATGTGGTAGCTGAGGTAAGGAGTGGAGATTCGAGGAAAGAAAGTCTAAAGATATTTTTTAGGAAGTTTGTCAGTATGGCAGATAATTCTCACAAAACCTGTAACAAAAGCCACAGCCACATTGAGACACCATCTTTGGTGTTAGACTCCCGCCTAATTGGGGGATGTCAAGGTGGCAGACAGGCCCCAGGGCCGGCTTCATGAGTGCAGGGCAGCCCAAGGAGGCCCACTGCGTTAGGATTTGCGGTGTGGTGGCACGGAGGGCGATTTCCCAGCACTCATGCCACTGCTAGATAAGGAATCCCAGCCTCTCCGAGGAGCAACTCTTCCTGTTTCTCCAGGGGTCAGGCAGGAATCTGTGCCAGGGATGCGCAGAAGAGGCTCTCTGGGGCTTTCAGAAAAGAGAAGTGCAGGACTCCCTCCGAAAGAGGACAAGGAAGCAGGCTGCCCCAGGTCAGGTGGACCTGAGGGGAACTTGCTCTAGAAGCTGAGTGGGTGGATGAGAGAGACAGGGAGAAAACAGGCTCCCGTAGGATCTCGTTATGTCGCTGAATCCTGCAGCCATGAAGTCTGCCCTGCCTCCAGTCATCCTGTTACATTGAGTCACGAATGTCCTTGATCATGCAGCCTGTGGGAGTCAGAATTCCTGTTACTTGCAGCTGAAAACATTCTGACACACGAGGAAAGTTCGAGTGAGAGTTCAAATAAGTTGGAACTCTGGCAAAAGTACTAAATTCCTAAACATAATTGCCTGAACTCAGTTCATGCCAGATACTTAGATGGGGCCTTTGGTCAAGAGCCATTTTGAACTGTTTTAGTTCCCGGAACGTTGTGTTCTCTCACCTCAGGGTCTTTGCACATGCCATTCCTTCTTCCTGGAAACACTCCTCCCTCTGCTCAGCCTCAACTTCAGATCCCTATGAGGTTTCAAAGATTCCAGAAAGATTTCCTGAGCCTTTGGGTCTGAGTGGGGCGTTCTCACACTTGTGGAAGCTGCCGGGTGCCTCTGGGAAGGCAGCGACTCCCTCTGTGTTAGTCCCTGTTGTGTTGCAGTGCCTGGTAGAATGCCATACTATGCTCAATATCTGCTGAATGAATGGATAAAAAGGCATTTGTTCTTCCTACAGGGCATTAAAAAGATTTGGCTTGTCAAGCACAGTGATACACACCTGTAATCCCAGCTGCTAGAGAGAATGAGGCAGGAGGATCGCAAGTTCAAGACCAGCCTGGGCAATTTAGGAAGACCCCATCTCAAAATAAATAAAAAGGAGTGGGACATGGTGAGATTACACCTGTAATTCCAGTAGTAGGCTGAGACAGGAGGATGGCAGGTTCAAGGCCAACACACGGTAACTTAGCAAGATCCTGTTTCAAAATGAAAAAATAAAATAGGGCTAGGGATGTAGTTCAGAAGTAGAATGCCCCTGGGTTCAATCCCTAGTACCATAATAAATAAATAAATAAATAAATAAATAAATAAATAAATAAATAAATAGATAGGGCCAAGGATGTAGCTCAGTGGTAGAGCACCCCTGGGCTCAATCTCTAGGACCAAAACAAACTTTTTGTTTTGCTTTTTACAAGAAAGTTGCAATTTGTTAAAAACATAGATTAAAGCCAGGTGTGGTGGCGCATGCTTGTAATCCCAGCATTCGGGAGGCTGAGACCGGAGGATCCAGGTTCTTGGCCAGCCTCAGCTATCTAGTGAGGCAGTCCGCAACTTAGTGAGACCCTGTTTCAAAATAAAGAATATAAATTGGGCTGGGGGTATAGCTTGGAGGTAGAATGCCCCTAAATTTAATCCCCAGTACTGCAAAAACAAACAAACAACAAACAAACAAAAAACATAGATTAAAAAAATTAGTTAATTTTTGCCTATAAAAAGCAGGTATTTTTAGTACTAACTGGGCAATATGTAGTAAAGATTCATTGTTTAAATCAAGATATGATTCATGCAGCATAACTTTCACCCCTTTAATGTGTACACTTTGGTGTTTTTTAGTGTACTCACAAGGTTGTACAACCATTGCTATGATCTAATTTCAGAAAAAAAAATTTTTTTTCATCCCTGTATCCATTAGCAGTCACTCCCCATTCCCTTCTCCTCCCAGTATCTGGCAGTCACTAGTCTACGCAGATTTGCCTATTCAGGATATTTCAAATAAATGGAATTATACAGCATATGGTGGTCTTTTGTGTCTGGTTGCTTTCTCTTAGCCTAATGCTTTCAAGGCTCATCCAAGTGGTAGCACATTTCAGTACATCATTCCTTTATATGGATGAATATCATTCCATTGCTTGCTTGGATATCTCTCTCTCTCTCTCTCATACAACTGGGGATTGAACCCAGGGGTATTATACCTCTGAGCTACACCCCTAGCCCTGTTTTTTATTCTTTATTTTGAAACAGGGTCTCACTAAGTTGTGGAGTGCCTCACTAAGTAGCTGAGGCTGGCCTTGAACCTGCCATCCTCCTGTCTCAGCCTCCCAAGTACTGAGATTATAAGTAGGCACCACCATGCCTGACTTATATTCCATTTTTTAAAATCCATTTATCAGTTGATGGACATTTGGGTTGTTTCCACTTTGAGGTTATGATGCACGATGGTGCTGTAAGTGTTTGTGTACAAGTTTTGTGTGAATATGTGTTCTCACTTCTCTCGGTATACCTGGGAATGGAATTGTTGAGTCATGTATATGGTGACTCAGTGTTTAACTTTCTGAGGAATTATCAAACTGATTACCAAGGTGGCTACTCCGTTTTATACTCCCACCAGCAATGTATGAGGGTTCTAAATTCTCCACATCTTAGTAAAGATTAATTTGAGTAAGGTTACGTTAGGCAACAGATTGCTGCCATGGAGAAATAGGAATGATGCCCTTCCTATTCATGTAGTTAATGCATATGAATCAAACGACCAGGAATAACTCCATTGAGCTGTTTATCATTTGATATCCAAGAGCTTGTAAGGACAAGGCAAAAGAAAATGACTAATGGAATGGATGACCCAAAGTCGTTTGTATTTTTAAAAAGCATTAATATTACCAGGCATGCTGGCTCACATCTGCAATCCCCGTTTTTGGGAGGCCAAGACAGGGGAACCTCTGGATCCAGGCCAGCCTCCAGGTGGGGGGGGGGGATTCGGGGTACAGTTCAGAGGTAGAATGCCACTGGGTTCAATCCCCAGTTCCAACAACAACAATAGCATTCATATTGATGGGTAGAAGAACCCGTATTAATTTTAACACTGAAAACCATTCCCCACTGGGGTTCAAACGTGTCCAGGCCTGTTCAGGAGACTGAGCTGCCAGAAACTGATTTTTTAAGAGGGATCAATGAGCTTGGGAGAAAGGACTCATTTACTGGAAGAGAGACTAAAACAGAAATGCTTGTTAAGGCTTCTGGCGTGAGGCACAGTTCTGGACACTCTGGACCCCCCAGACTCTAGTCCTGCCTCCCTGCACCCAGGACTGAATCCCAGAATGGAAAGGCTGGTGTGTGAGATCTGAAAGCATGTTTACATCATTCATTAAATACTCTAAACACACTGGATGCAAGTAGCATCGCCTCTGTCATCTGCTTATATAGACATATATCACAGGAAAGGGAGGAAGCTTAACACATTTCACGACTTCTAGAATGCTCATCTCCGCTTGAAGGCCCTGCATAGCAGAGAGGCAGCAGTGGGAATGGGCCTATAGGGGTGGTGACTGAGGACATTGGACACAGCCTTGAAACACCTTCACACTGTATGGCAGTGAAGCCCTGGGTCGAAGATACCACCGAAGAGAGGCTAAACAGAAGGACATGATGGTAGCCCAGGGTGGTCCTGAACTTTTTGATGAGCCCAGGTGAGGTGCTCAGGTCCCTATCAGTGCGACAAGATCTGTCAGTCACCAATATTTGCATATTAACAGTATATGATACCCTGGCTGGGAAACATTAACTATTAATGAAAGAAAATGAAAAATAACTGAGTAGCTGAGGAATGAGCCAAGGGAATTTGAATTAATGACTAAAAACACATTGTTCCTTTTGGAATGAATAGTAGGCCTATAAAATAAAAATTTTTTCCACCTTAAAAGTCTTTGTTTTTGTTACGGCTGATGTAATAAAGCTGTTTAGTGGCCTTTCCCACCATAGGTTACCACGCTGTTCTCACAGCTAGGAACTTTCCATTGCTTTAGAGATTAATTTTCCCATAGTTTTCTATCCCATGAAGCTTGGGGGTAGAGATGAAAATGTAACTGGCAGTCAATGGCAGGAAAAGTAAGAGGCTGACACAGTGTACAACAATTAAAAAAAAAAATGAAGCCAGTTCAATTGGATTCAAGATGTCGAATTAACACAGACCTGTGAGAGAGCACGCCTTGGGGTTCTTGCCTCTCCTGAGGGAGGAAAGGAAAGGACCTGTAATGCTGCCTTTTCAACAGCACGAGGATGAGATCATACCTTTTTTTCTAGTAGGACGAAATAGCTTCTGTTTTGTTTTTCTGCAGTGCTGTGGATGGAACCTAGGGCCTCCCAAGCACTCTGCCAGAGAGCCACATCCCCAGCCTAATGAAGTACATTACTTCAAGCCAATGTTCTTTTCTGCAGATATTGTGAGTTGTTCATTTCCCACCAAAGGACACTTTCCAGACCTTTAAGAAAGACATAAAACAGGTCTCATCTGACGAATTCCTGGTACAAATTGGAGCATGAAAACAGCTAGGGTGGGGTGCTGTGTGAGAAGCACTCAGGAAGGCATGACCAGGGAAGACGCAGTGTTCTGAGTGAGAGGAGGAGAGGTTGTGGCAACCTTTTCAAATGCTGGGGTCTTGGTCCTTCTTTTCTGTTGCTATAACAAGATACCTGAGTCTGTATACTTTATAAAAAAAAGTTTATTTAGCTCATAGTTCTGATGCCAGAAACAGCTCAGCTGGTAAGGACCTCCTGGTAGATGGCATCAAAATGCAGGAGTATGTTCAGAAGTTAGAGATTACCTGGTAAGACCAGAAGCAAGAGATAGGGAAGGAGCCAGCCTCATTTTTTTTTTAAGGTACTGGGGATTAAATCCAGGAGCATTCTATCTCCAAGCTATACCCCCAGCCCTATTTTTTTATTCTTTATTTTGAAATAAGGTCTCACTAAGTTGCAGAGGGCTTCACTAAGTAGCTGAGGCTGGCTATGAGCCTGCAATCCTCATGTTTTAGCCTCCCAAGTACTGGGATTACAAGTGTGCGGCACCACCATGCCCAACTTTTCTTTCTTTCTTTCCTCTTTCTCTCTCTTTTTTTTTTTTTAATAACACATTCTCTTTTGGGAACTATTCACTTCTACCAGACCTAACCACAGTCCTGTTAGATAGCATTAATCTATTCATGAGGCTGGAGCCTACAGGACTACTTTTCTCTAAGCCCCACTTCTTAAAGGTTCTACCACCTTAACACTGCCACACTGAGGAATGACCTTCCAGTATATAAACCTCTGGGGACAAAACACATGCAAAGTACAGCACTGGATTCTGTGAGAGCTCTAATGATATGTCAAAAGTGTCCTGGTCTAAGCTGGGCATGGTGGTGCATGCCTGTAATCCCAGTACTTGGGAGGCTGAGACAGGAAGGATTGCAGGTTCAAGGCCAGTCTCAAAAATAGCAATACTCTGTTTTAAAATAATAAATACATAAATAAAATAAAACAAAACAATAAAAAAGGGGGCTGAGGGTTTTTAGCTCAGAGGTAGAATTACCCTGATTTTAAACCCCCAGTTACAAAAAAAAAAAAGTATCCTGGGTGAGGGCTACTCAGAAAGTTGAACTTTTATTTCTTTTGTATTCTGGTTCTTGCCTAAAATCTATATTTAAAGAGAGAGAGAGAGAGGAAGAGAGATTGGAATTGAAACCCACTAGAGTTTACCTTGAATCCACTTCTGCAGATGCTGTGGTTTCTCAGAAGGAGCCCTCCGCAGGCTGAAGCCTGCATGTTAATCACAGCTGCAGCAAGCTCAGTTGCTGTTTTCCTTACTCGCTGGGAATTCATCTACTCCTGGCTCCCAGCATTTGGTCTTGGCAACACTTGTCGTGGCTGCTTTGTTACCGAGCCACATGGTGGAAACTAAGCAGAGCTCAGTTCAGCTGGATCCATCGCACCAGCCCCTGGCTGACCTCCTGCACTGTACATCCCCATGTATGGGGCAGAAAACTCTGGAGCCCCAGAGAGGAGCGGGCGAAGCTGCAGGCCTGTCCAGAATTTGGAAATCCCTGCTCAGCATCACTGAGATGAAAAGAGAGTCAGGGAAAAGAAATCAGCAATCTTTGACAGACAACTTATGAAAATACCAGGGGATGACACAGCCAGGGGGCTTGGAAGCCTGTCACCTTAGCACTCAGCTCTGTGATCTTGGGAACCTGCTTGTCACGCTATTGAGTCCAAAACCAGCCTTGATGCGTTTTATTTTATTTTTCTCATCTTTGTACTCAGGCATTTTAAGACACTTTATAGAGAGAGGGCTTCTAATATTTTCCACACATCATAATGGAATAAAACCAGAAAAGGAACAGGGACAGCAAGAAAGAATTACAAATAGGAGAAGACAGAAAAGTTGGGCGAAAGATGGAAATTAGTGACAGCTGTGGGTTTAATCAGTAAATTAATCTGGCAATGCAAAATTCAATCAGTTAAGGCAAAGAAAGTCAGTAAGGTCTCTGCCCCTGATGAGCCCACCTCCACCTGGACTTTTTGGTTCCTGGGAAGCAGGCCACATGTACGTTCCTGCTGGCCTCTGTCCTGTCTGGCCTCTTGATCATTCAGCGATTCCCAAGTCCTGAGTCTCTGAAGGCCACACGTGGCATTATTGAATTTATTTGCTTGTTGGAAGGTCTGAAATGTGCTGGTGCCACTGCACCTGGTCCACAGATGGCGAGACTGACACAAGGCTTCCAGGTGGGCACTTCGCTGCATGTTCTCAGGGTCTGCGGCTGGCCTGCCTGCCTACTTTTTGCCTGGCTCCTGCTTCTTTTTCTTACTGGGATGAGCCCCTGGTTCAGAAGCTGGCTGGGGCTGTTATCTGGCTCCTGCCTGTCTGCTCATGCCATATTCCCTCTTATTTCTTGTTCACCCACCACTGGACTGTGCTACAGTCCTAAACTTGCTATTTTGAAAAAATTTGAAACTATAGCAAAGATGAGAAAACAGTGCAGTGAATATCCATACACCTCTCATTTGGCTTTGCTAATTTTTAGCATTTTGCCACATTTGTTTTTTTTTCTTTCTACCTGTGTATGTGCAGAACACGCACACACACATACACACACACACACACGTGCGCACGCACAACACATACACACACCACACTTGTCTTCACAATGGCCTTTCCAGTTATATATTTTTTCAATCCAGTCAAGCACCATGCATTGCATTTAGTTGTCATTGTCATATCTCTTTATTTATTTGGTACTGGGGATTGAGCCCAGGGACATTCTACCTGCAAGCTATACCCCAGCCCTTTTTATTTTTTTTTAAAACAGTGTCTCCCTACATTGCTGAGGGTCTCACTAAATTGCTGAGGCTGGCCTTGAACCTGTGATCCTCCTGTCTCAGTCTCTCAGATACTGATGTTATATATGCATTTTTAATCAGGAACTAATCCCTTGCTTTGAGAAAAATCCTTTTTGACACCTGCATTTTTGAAGTGTTCAGGCCAGTTGTAGAATGAATGTCACATGTGGACGTCTGAGTATCTCCTCACAATTGATTAGAATCAGGCTAAGTATTTTAGCAGAATTACTCTGTAGGTGTGCCTTCCTCGGCACATCACAGCACAATAACCATCTGTTACAATTAGATATAGAATGGTCCCTGAAGAACTCATAAACTGGTTATTTGTGGTTGATGTAATTGAGTCATGAGGGTTGTAACGGGTTTTGATGTATTTATCTGGGTTGTGGCCTAGGCTGGTAGGGTGTGACTGGAGAAGGTGGGCCCCTGGGGGTGCGGCCTTGGAGGTTATAAATGGTTCCTCCTCTCCCTGCTCTCTCTCTCTCTCTTTTTTTTTTTTTTTTTTTTGCGGTACTGGGGATTGAACTCAGGGGCATTCTACCTCTGAGCTACACCCCCAGCCCTATTTTTTATTCTTTATTTTGAAACTGGGTCTCACTAAGTTGCGGAGTGCCTCACTAGGTAGCTGAGGCTGGCCTCGAACCCGGATCCTCCGGTCTCAGCCTCCCAAATGCTGGGATTACAAGCGTGCGCCACCACACCCGGCTGCTCTCTCTCTCTCTTGCTTCTGACCACCATGATGTGAGGAGCACAGCCCATGAGCCCTCCCTCTCTCTGCTTCCCATAGCCATGCCCTGAAACCACGGTCCCCGGCCTCACATGGACGGAACCCCGAAACCGTGAGCTAATAAATCTTCTTTCCTCTAAATTACATGCTCACATCTTTTATAGTATAGCTGCGAAAAAGTTGATGAATATATCATCCCTTCACCACCATCCCCAAATGAAGGCAAAGCACCAGGGGCACCCAAGGAACTCGTGCTGGGCAGTCCTGGGCTCCCAGGGAAGCTGGCAGAGCTGTGCCACCAGATTCCACTTTGACAACTCAGTTCAACAGGACTAGTTGCAAAGGGAAACAACTAAATGTTCGCCTTGGGCTCCTACTTTCATATGTCACAGGTGAACACAGACTGGGCTATTAGTACTCTACCAGAGTCCAGGGGTAGTCAGGCTGAAAGTGCATGAACACAGGAAGAAACAAACCGGGACAGAGATTCCACGGAAGCAACATCTTAGAGGCTCCAGAGGCCCCAAAGGCCCCAAAGGCCCTTGTATTTAACTCTCACTGTGAGCATAGAGCTTCCAAAGTCACACGGAAACTCCAGGCAAGGCGGCTGTCTCTAGGCTTCAAGCAGAAACAGGAAGGAAGAGGAGTCAGGACTGGAAGTCCGGTTGAGGACAGGGATTTGGCAGATATCTGTGCTCGCTTTAGCAAGGAAGTCAAGTTCTTCCTTGAAAAGGAAGTATGGGTACTGCAGGTTCAAAAAGACAAAGTCAAACCCCAAGTCCAGAACCCCTGATGGGTCAGGAGACAGTAGACCAGGAGTTCCTCTGAAGCAGGAAGCCTTTCCTGTTATTCTGTGTATCCCTATGACTAGTACAGTGCTCAGTAGATGGGAGACACTCTGTCCTTGCTTTGGGTGAGTCAGTAGATGAATGAATGTGACTTCCAAAAGGCCAGGTTTAATATCTAAGAGGGCTGTCTAATGGAGAAAAAAACCAAGAGTCAGTGTCTAAGAAGACAGACAGGGAGAGAGCAAAACAGCATTCTGAGGTGCATAAGGATAACCCAAACTGAGGAATGGGCTTGAGCCATGGTAAGTCAATGCTTTTTTATAGTTTAGCCCCGACCCACAAGCATTAGACTTTTCTTTCATTCTGAGCTCATCAGTGTCTTGGTTTTCTGCTTGCAGAAACCCTCTTCTACGGCACTGTGTGGCCAGGAGGAAGGCCACCAGATTGTTCCCCCTCTGCTGCATTGCTGCTCACAGTAGAAGCAGAAGGTACAATGTGGACACACTCATCCAGTACCCAGGCTTCTCAAAAGGCAGGAAGCAACAGTCACAGCTCACTTTTTAATATAAAAGCAGGGCGGAAAGTCCCAAAGTAGGAATTTCTCCAAATTGTGTGGAAAGACAGCCAAGAGGCTCCTAATAAAACAGCTTAAACATAAAGGTTTGGCACATTTTTAAGACAAGGAGAACAGTTGAGGTCAGCAGCCGAGCTTTGGACTGACTGCACTCAGCATCTGGAGGACTAGAAGCTTCCAGCAAGATCTACGAGACTGATGAAGTAGCTCTGGAAGATCTCTTACTGGATATAAGCATCATGCAAGGGGGGGGAAGGGGGACTTGTCAGGTGATTCAGAAGAAAAGTATTTTTAGGTTGCAAAGAGTGCAATCGGATTACCAGGTCCACATTTAGAGATGAATAAAAAAGGCACAAAGAAAGGAAGTGGGTTGTTCCTGGGCCTCCTGTAACTACAGTCCAGCTCTGCTTCCTTATATAGGTTGCTTTTGCACACATGATTTTAATGTAGGTTTCTAAAACCAATGGTTTTTATTTGTAGGTAAGCAAACCCCAATTTTTCTAAATTCTCACTACAGATGATGCTAGCCAGGCCTTAATTTGTGTAATCACTGGGCCTGGAGCCTCTTCTTCCTCCCTTCCTGTCTGAGTGTCTGGAAGAGACTAGGTGACCTCCTCGTTTCTATAAACCTTCCCAGCTCTCTTTTCTCTCTGCCTCTGCCTCTGCTTCAGTCTCAGTCTCTGTCTCTGTCTCTCTTTTTTGCCAACGTGTCAGTGCATCTGAGTCCTCCTGATCCCTCTTGGCTGTACAGGCTCAGTTCTAGTTCTGTCCTTTCCCGGGGAGTTGCTGTCAGCCCAGCTGGATTACAGCCCAGCAACCGTTCTGCTGCTAATGAATTGGCAGGGAGAACAAAACACTGCAGCTCTCCTGGAACTATTTTGTCATCTATAGTTGGAGCACATAAAACCTTGGACTCTGGAAAAGAACAAATGTCACCGAGCTTACTGATGTGCTCTAGGGTGTCAGAACCCCGACTTTACCGCGCCCTGAATGTTTGTCCCGTTAGAGAACTCGTGTAAGTGACAAAAGGTTAAAGGAACACCCCACCCGGGTAGCATTTCCTCACTCATTTCCCGCTCCAGGACTGGCTGGCAGGACCAGGGAGGGAAAATTCTTGTATTTATAGCCCGGTGGATAACGGGCCAGGCTTGGCAGCTTCAAAAGGGCTGAGCAAACTTGGAACACTGGGATTGAAGGAGCCCTTAAGGAGTATGAAGGCCAACATTCTCCTCTAAAGATAGGAAACCAAAACCGGAGCGGTCACCTGGTGTTGTGGGTTGAATTGTAACTCTCCAAAGTTTATATATTGACGTCCTGAAGTGGAGTACCTCAGATGTGACCTAATTTGGAGACAGAGTCTTTTCAGAGGTAATCAAGTTAAAATGAGGTCATGGGTGTGGGCCCAGATCCAGTATTACTGGTGTCCAGATAAGAAGGGGAAACTTGGACACTAGACAGGCGTACTGGGAGAGCGCCACATGAACACGAAGACGCCATCTATGAGCCAAAGAGGAACGGATCCCCTGGCAACCCTCAGAGGGAGCGACACCCACCAACTTCTTGCAGCCACAGCTGTGACACACTTCTCTTTAGGGCTCTCAGTTCATGGTGTTTTGTGACTGCAGCCCTGCTAACGAATAAACCTGGAAGCTCAATTCTAAAGTGGCTGAGTTGGGCCTCCTGACCCCCTGTCCAGTGCTCCTTCCAGGAACACTGCCCCTGGAATAGAGATACACTGTGAAATTACTATTTGTAAGCCTGTCTTCCTTCTTTCCTTCCTTCCTTCCTTCCTTCCTTCCTTCCTTCCTTCCTTCCTTCTTTCCTTCCTTTCTCCTTTTCTTCCTTCCTGGCACTGGGGATTTAATTGAGGGGCATTCTATCTCCAAGCTACATCCTCAGCCCTTTAAATTTTTTAAAAAAATTTATTTATTATTATTACATTTATTTATTTATTTATTTATTTATTTATTTATTTATTTATTTATTGGTAATGGGGATTGAACCCAGGGGCAATTTACCTCTGAGCTACACCCCCCAACTCTGTTTTATTCTTTATTTTGAAACAGGGCCTCAGTAAGTTGTGGAGGGCCTCACTAAGTTATTGAGGCTGGCATGAACCTTCGATCCTCCTATCTCAGCCTCCCAGGTACTGGAATTACAAACGTGTGCCACCATGCCTGGCAGTTTTTTTATATTTTAAAACAGGGTCTCACTAAGTTATCTGTAATCCCAGTACTTAGGAGGCTGAGACAGAAAGATCACAGGTTCAAGGCCAACCTCAGCAATTTAGTAAGACCCTGTTTCAAAATAAAAAATAAAGAGTGCTGAGGATCTAGCTCAGAGGTAGAACACCCCTGGGTTTAATCCCTAGTACAAAAAAAAAAAAAAAAAAAGGCTGGAAGTGTAGCTCAGAGCTTTCCACCCCCACTACCCAGGCTTTTCATTGTTTCAGTACCTCTTTTTGTGAGAACACTCTCAGCTTAGCCCCTTTCACCTTCCACTGTGTCCAAAGCTGTGTTCCCCATTTATTAATGGTGTCTTTGAGTTTTATCAATTTAGAATTCATTCTTTTATTTGATTAATATATCAATTAGTTTAATTCTACAAGGTATACATATATCAAAGCATCATACTGCTGAGTGTGGTGTTACACACCTATAATCCCCATACTTGGGAGGCTGAGACAGGATGACTGCAGATTTGAGGCCAGCCGCAGCAACCCAGCAAGACCTTATTTCAAAATAAAAAATAAAAATGAGCTGGATGTGGTGGCGCTGGCTTGTAATCCCAGCATTCAGGAGGCTGAGACCGGAGGATCCGGGTTCGCGGCCAGCCTCAGCTACCTAGTGAGGCACTCTGCAACTTAGTGAGACTCAGTTTCAAAATAAAGAATAAGCCGGGCGTGGTGGCTCACGCTTGTAATCCCAGCATTCGGGAGGCTGAGACCGGAGGATCCGGGTTCGCGGCCAGCCTCAGCTACATAGTGAGGCACTCCGCGACTTAGTGAGACTCGGTTTCAAAATAAAGAATAAAAAATAGGGCTGGGGGTATAGCTTGGGGGTAGAATGCTCCTGAGTTCAACCCCCAGTACC
>PVLC010003483.1:0-73406 GCA_004027655.1 Graphiurus murinus
GGGGCATTCTACCTCCGAGCTATACCCCCAGCCCTATTTTTTATTCTTTATTTTGAAACCGAGTCTCACTAAGTTGCAGAGTGCCTCACTAGGTAGCTGAGGCTGGCCGCGAACCCGGATCCTCCGGTCTCAGCCTCCCGAATGCTGGGATTACAAGCGTGCGCCACCACGCCCGGCTTACATATGCTTTAATTCTATAACATATCTTCACTATAGAAAATACAAACATGATAAAAGTCACATACAAGTCATTACCTAAAAACAATGACCTGTCCTTCATTAACCATTCTATAAATCACTTTAAGTAGCTATGTAGTATAGGTCACATTCACTTTTGTTAATTATAAATAATAATATACTTGGTTTAACAATAACTTCAAAACCATTAGCTAACATCCAGAATCTATTGACAAGTGATGGGGAAAGTGTTTTGTCAGGGAGGGCTTTCTGGTGTGCCTCAAATCACTCTCTATAAGCCTTCCCCCCCTCCTGATCTCCCTTCTTTGGCACTGGGGATTGACCTAGGGACATTCTACCTCTGAACTACACCCCCCCCCCCAGCACTATTTTACTTTTTGGAAACGGGATCTCACTAAGTTGTGGAGGGCCTCACTAAGTTGCTGAGGCTGTCCTTGAACTGACAATCCTCCTGCCTCAGCCTCCCAAGTACTGACATTACAAATGTGTGCCACCACGCCCGGTTCCTTCCTTTCTCCCTTGAAAACAATCTTTTCTATCAAAGTTACAAGATCATATAGAAACTGTCAGGCTTCTACTTTGTAACTGTAGCTTAGGGATCCGCTTTATAGCTCCTGCACATGTGTCTATATATTCCACTTCTGGATGTATTGGTTTCATGTTTTTCCGTTTGTAAAATCTGCCCAGCCAACTGGATTTAGCTTGTAAAAGCCATCCCAGCCAACCAGGAACTGTGTAGGGGCCTTTGTATTAGGAAATAAAAGGCTGAGCAGACTGCCTGCCAAGTGCGCTTGCAACTTTCTATGCAGAAGTAAATTGCCTTGATGACTGACTTTTGGTTTTATGAGTTTATTTGTGACTTTCCTAAAATCAATTTCTAATCCCTCCCTCCCTCTCTCCCTTCCTTCCTTTCCTTTTCCTGCATTCTACCCAAGCCACACCCCTAGCCCTATTTCATTTTTTATTTTGAAACAGGGCCTCACTAAGTTGCTGAGGATGGCCTCAAACTTGTGATCCTTCTGTCTCAGCCTCCCAAGTACTAGAATTACTTGCATGTACCACCACCATTGGCTTCTATATGTCTTTTTTTTTTTTTTTTTTTTTGCTTCTTAAACTTGGAAGTCTCTTTATCCCTCTTTTATCAAAATTTTTTCCTGTGTCTAGGGTTCACTTAAATTTTACCTATTCAATCCCCTTCAAATTTCCTGCTCACAGTACTTTCCTTTCCTTGAATCCCACATTTCATGAGTTGCTCATTTTGCACCAGGGATCTGACAGAGATGTTCCTGGAGAGGACCTAGTCTGCAGCCAGAACCACCTTTGATCTTTCCCTCTTTGTGGCTCAAAAAATGTACTGGTTTTGTAGAGCAGTCTTTGGGTTGGGACCTCTTCCTTTATAATCCTTGCTCTTCTGATTGTCTTTGAGACTGTGAAGTTGCAAATGGAGTAACAGCAGCAACTGCAGCAGTGGTGTACACTATCTCCAGTGCTGTCAGGAGGAATGCCAAGGCCTCTACCTTCATTTTTTGGAAAGATCTAGAATGTCACTGCTGTATTTGAGTTGTCTTGGTGTGAGACAAGCATGATGGCACACACCTGTAATCCCAGTACTTGGGAGGCTGAAACAGGAGTATTGCAGGTTCTAGGCCAGCCTCAACAATTTAGTGAGACTCTCAGCAACCTAGTGAGACCCTGTTTCAAAACAAAAAGTTAATTCAGAGATAGAATGCCTCTGGGTTCAGATCCCAGTACCACAAAAACAAAACAAAACAAAAACAAAATAATAAACCAAACCAAACCAAAACAAAACAAAAACAGAAACCCTAAAATTAGTGTTTGAACTGCTCATTTAAAAAAAAATTATTCATTTTTTGTGGCATTGGGGATTGAATTCAGGGGCATTCTTCCTCCTAGCTACATCCTAGGCCTATTTTTATTCTTTATTATGAAACAAGGTCTCACTAAGTTGTGGAGGGCCTCACTAAATAGCTGAGGCTGACTGAACCGGCTATCCTCCTGTCTCAGCCTCTCAAGTACTGGGATTACAAGCATGCACCACCACACCTGCCTCTGGATTTTTTTTTTTTTTTAAATTGTCACTTTGATCTGTTTAAACCTGGTGGGGCTAATTCTCCTTTCATTGTCTCATAGAGAGATTCCCAGCATAGAACTGTGCCCTTCTTGCTGCATCGCTTATTTCTTCCCACTTGGATACCACAGTGCAACCGTGCAGATGGCTGGTTATTCTACCTCTGGCCACCACTTTCACCACACAGCTCCTAAACCAGAAGACTCCTCACTGTCCCATTGTGGGGCAGACTCTGATGCTAATGGGAGAAAGGACCCTTGTTTATAATGATTTTTTTTTTAAAGAATAGAGATGTTAAGGAAGGACATGCACACCATCTAAAATTGACAAAACACACTACAGCTATAGTGTACAATAGCCATTTGTGAATCCCTATGTATGCTAGAGAGGAGGGAGGCTGGCCTGCAGCTCAGCCGTAAGATGAGGACTGATGGGGACAGGGAAGATGGAACAGGAGCTCATTTCCTGTGTATATTTTAGCTATTAGACGTCTACATGTATAGAAAGATAGTGCTCACTTTTGATATTTAAATATTAAAATGATTCTAATTCAAAAAATAAAAAGGAGTGTTTAGTGCCAGAAAAAAAAAAAGACTGATAATTACAAAGTGTCTTTGTCCGTTTTGGCTGCTGTAAAAAATATCAAAGATTTGGTAATTTATAAATAATAGAAATTTATTTCTTACTCTTTTGGAGGCTGGGGAAGCCAAGATAAAGGTGCCAGCAGGTTTGGTGTGGGGCGAGGGCTTGCACCTTAATTCTCACATGACAGAGAGGGAAATAGGGTCATATATGTACCCTCAAACTCTGTTGTACGGGCACTTATCTCACCCATGAGGGTTCTGTCTTTATGACCCAACCATTTCATAAATGTTCCATTTTTATCACTGTTGCATTGAAGATTAGGTTTTAATATAAATTTTGGAGCAATATAAACATTTAAACCATGACACCCTGCCTATTTAAAGAAAGAGATCCAGAGATCTTATGATTACAGAAGATTCTATTGCTGGGATTAAATCCCTGTTGCCTTGACTTTCAATTTAGCATGCACTATCTCATATTGCATCTCTTTCTTTACTACACTAGCTAATAAACCTTAAGCACTAGGAGCTATCATTAGGATCATCTCCATTTTAAGGATGAGGAAATGGAGGTTCAAATAGTTTGACTAATTTCTCAAGGTCAAATAGCTTATTATTGGTGGAAACAGGACTGTACCTAGATCCTGACTCTAAAATCTATGCTTAATTCTCCATTGTATCTCCTTACTCCATGCTATAACTTCAGAGAGAAGAAGAACTTTGGATGAGAACTGAAGACTGGGTTTGGCCATTAGGATATGGATGACTTTTGCCAGGAAAGCTTCAATATAACAGTAGCCTTATGAAAGGGCTACTGCGGAGTTGTGGTTTGAGGAGTGGATAGAACTGAGGAAGGCTTGCTCTACTGGTTGGCTGTTGGGCTGGATAAGCCTGATGTTGATGAATTATCTTAGAAGAGGAAGGTAAGGATGGGATCCTTTGGAGTAACTGGCCCTAGAAAAGAATAGGCTACTTTTCCTTTTGGAGAAGAAAGAAGTGAGGAAGATGAATGGAAATGAAACTTGAAAGGTGGAAGTTTTGGATGATTGCTTTATTTTGCAAGTCAGGAAGCTTTGTTGTCCTAGAACATGGAATACATTTGGAAGTGCTGCTGCAGAGAAACACAATAGAGGAATATTTGGGGCAGAGCTGAGGTTGAAGCTCTTAAATTTGTAATTTAGATAATCAACATGATTTCACAATTTTTCCCAACAGTGCCAGAACATTTAGCATTGGGGGAAAACAGAGAGTTGCTGTGGATTGTCAGGAGGTGTGGGCAGAAGGACTGGCCAAGAGGATGGAAATGCTGATGAGAACATTGTTGAAGTGACTGACCAGTTCAGGCTTGTATTATGCATGACCAAGGGCTCAGAACTTGTTGTGTAGGTCTATCTCATATTCTTTACATTTTTGTTATGCCTAATGACAAAAAATGCATGCTTACATGTACTTTTATAATATACTCTAAGAGTTCACTTTCATTTTCCTTCCTAATTCCCTCTGCAAACTTTGGTCTATGGAAGGGAGGTCCCTCTGAGAGCATATTTTACTGTCCCACTCAGTCCTTGGTGGTAGGTGCATGTTGATAGAAGGTAAAGGGAATGAGGATTTTTTTTCCAGCCACCTGTGGGACCCTAGGGTGCTGAGCCACCATCTCTAAGATGGAGGGGACAGAATGTCTTTCAGTGGATGCCAGCAGTGACATCACCATCAGAGTGTGTGCTCTTGCTGGATCAAGCAGCCTGGAGGGGAAGCACAGGGCCTCATTTTTATGAGGCTAACTGGGAGTAGCCATGGTTCTTATCAGATGTCACCTACCATCAGCTGTTTTTGCTCCACTTGATTCTAACCAATCTAACACACTTATGAAAAGTTCAAACCGGCACTTACATCACCATTATAACATTGCTTACAATTTTAGGTCTAGAAGATTTTACTAATTTAATCAGTAGTCTGGTGATGAAAGGAATGGAGTTCATTGTGTGGGCACTGAGCCAAAGAACCAGTCTCATGAGGAATTTTCCTCTGGCTGCAGGTATAGAAGGAAGAAGCATCAGGAAGCACTGATAAAATGAGAATAAAGGCAGGGAGTGAGAGGTGGGGGGCACTGGAAGAGGCTGAGGAAAAGGTCTAGTGGAAGGGGTACAAGGTAAGAGGGTATGGCCAGACAGCAGGGGTTTCAGATGCATTCTCGAACTATGTTGTAAGGGGAAGAGACATGAACTTGGAACTGTGATCAGCCTAGTTAGAACCCAGATCCTGCTATCTAATCATTCATCATCTGCGTGAGGTTGGGCAGTCTCTACCTAGGGGAGCTATGCCCTAACCTTACATTGTCTGTGAGGGTTACAGATAATGATGTAAAGTTAGAGGGATGGTGTTTGGCATTTGGCACGTAGCCATATGTGGCTACAGCTATTGTTATTTTCCAGAGTGTGGCTTTGAGAATGGACTGCTAAAGATGACAGCCATTTGGAACAGAATAAAGCAAACTGGCTAAGTCACCACCATAAGTACATGTTCTGGCTCGGCCTGACCGAGCAGGATTTTTGAGGAGCACTAAGACAGTTCTCCAGTTCTCTGTCCTGGCACAGGCTTTCACTTCACAGTACTGTATATTGTCCTTTATTCCCAGGACCATTCTGTAAAAGAAGCATGGAGGTGTGTGAGAAATTCTTAGAGCCTCCCTATTTGTTGAGAAATAAAACTGAAACCTCCCCAGATCAGATCTATGTTCTGAAGTCACAGCTGGTCTGGAAGAGTCAGATTTAGGTTCCACTTTTTTTTTTTTAAATAGTCAGACACTGACACATCTTGCTTCTACCTTACTGAAGTAAAAGGCATAGGCAGATTGAGAACTTAAAAATTTAGCAACTGGAAGTGTAGCTCAGTGGTAGTGTGCTTGTCTAGCAAGCACTAGGCCCTGGGTTTTCTCCCTAACACTGCATAAATAAATAAGTGAATATATTATACATAAATCTAAAAAACTGTAAGAAGTATTATACTCCCCAGAATTTCACAGATTTAATTTTGTTATTTTTACTTTCTTATACCAGGTCTTTTAAATCCTGGGAGGAAAGAAGACATCTGTGAAACTTTGTTTTTTTTTTCTGTCCTGTTTGGAATTCAGTTCCCTTAATGTGACATTTCATACAAACTGTTGGGACTACCACCTTGGAACCTAGAAATCCCCAGTACCCAAACAAACAAACATAAACAAAAACAGAGAATGCTGCAGAGGTGGGCAGGGAAGAGGCTTCCCAGCACCATGATTAAGGCATGGCTTTGCTAGAAGCTCTGCTCAGTCCTCTATACTGACATACAATTGTATTGTCTCTGGGTCCTACCTATCTGCTAATTCTGCATCTGCAGGTTCATCCAACTGTGGATTGAAATTATTCAGAGAGGAAATTACATCCTTATTGAGTTTTTTTTGTCAACATTCTGAAAGCAATATAATATAACAATTATTTACATGGCATTTACATTTTTTTTGTGTGTGTGGGTGTGGTCCTGGGGATTAAAACCTGGAGTGTTTTACCTTCAAGCTGCACCCCTAGCCCTATTTTAAATTTTTTTTTGAAACAGGGTCTTGTTAAGTTGCTGAGGCTGACTTTGAACCTCCAATCCTCCTGTCCCAGCCTCCTAAATACTGGGACTACAGGTGTGCGCCATCACTGGCATTTACATTTAAGTGGCTATTATAAGTAGTCTAGAGTTGATTGTATGGGGAAGGATATGCATAGGTTATATGCAAATCCCTCACTATTTTATATAAGGGACTTGGGTATGTGCTGATTTGGGTTTCTGTGTGTGTGTGTGTGTGTGTGTGTGTGTGTGCGCATGTGCACGCGTGTGCACGCGTGTGCACGCATGTGCATGTAAGAAGTGCTGAGATATAGAAAATTCTCAGTTAAGCTGATATTTATCATGGTAGCTTAAGGTACTTGTGAGACAAAGCTTTTGCTAAAGTTTCTGTTTCTGTGCTAGTCAAAATGCTGTGACAGGCTATTTGATCTTGAATTATTTTTATTTAGTTTGTTTTGGTGTTGCTGGGAATCGAACCAGGGCCTCGTGCATGCAAGGCAGGTGCTTTACCACTGACCACACTGACCTATATACTCCCAGCCCTTGGATTCTTTTAGTGTGCTATCTCATCGCCATCTTCTCTGTGGTGTCTCCTCTTAACCTTTAACCTGGAGTAGACATGCTTTTTCCTACTAGTGGCGCTCAGGAGAGGCCAACTGCTTTGAGCTGCCAATATCCTAGGGACATATGTACATAGGTCAGGGACCTAGATGCCCGACCATGAACTAGATCTTTGACCATGAGGGAAGAAGGGGAAAAGTTCCTAGAGCTGTCCAGTAACACCCAAAACACACCTGCCCTGTGCATTCTGCCAAATGGAAATTCTTTGGTTTACAAACTCCTCTGGCATTTGCATGTCTTATATACACTTTTTTGTAAATTGCTTTAGGTCTCAGATTGCTTTCTTCTGCAAATCTAGCAGAGATCTAATTTCGAAGGCCCAGAAGTTTTGTTTATGGAACAAGGTGGTGGGATGGGGGAGTTAGGAGGGTACATTTTGGAACATGTGGTTTTCTGGGGGAGGGCTGGTTTGACTTGCACAGACTGCTGGAATGGGGTCTGTGGCCTGAGGGCAGCATGCAGGCTTGTGTGTCTGAGAGTGGAAGACAAGTGGAAGGGAAATGGGGCAAAAGGGAGATGATCCTCCTGCTGAGAGTCCACGGTGAAGTGACTGAACAGGCTGATCTCAGATCTCAGCCTTTTCACCTCATATAGCTCTGTAAGCAAGTTTTAAAAACTATTGACAAAGGGTTTATTTTTACTTTTGGGCCATACATTAATGTCTGATGTATGACTTAATTTTGGTGGTTTAATATTTTGTATTTTCAAGGAGACCAGGATTTTGGAAGTGAATTTTTATTTTATTTTATTTTGTGGCACTGGGGATTGAACCCAGGGGAATTCTACCTCCAAGCTATACCCTCAGCCCTATTTTATTTTTTTATTTGGAAACAAGGTCTCACTAGGTTGATGAGAATCTCACTACTTGCTGAGACTGTCCTTGAACCTGTGATCCTCTTGTCTTAGCCTCCCAAGTACTAGGGTTATACGCGTGCACCATCACACCTGGCTCATTTTTATTTATTTATTTATTTATTTATTTATTTATTTATTTATTTATTTATTTATTTATTTATTTTTGTGGTACTGGGGATGGAACCTGGGGGCATTCTACCTCCAAGCTACAGCCCCAACCCTATTTTTTATTCTTTATTTTGAAATAGGGTCTCACTAAGTTGCGGAGGACCTCACTAAGCAGCTGAGGCTGGCCCTGAACTTGGATCCTCTGGTCTCAGCCTCCCAAATGCTGGGATTATAAGCGTGTGCCACCATGCCTGGCTCTCATTTTTTTTTTTTTTTTTTTTTTTTGTGGTACTGGGCATTCTACCTCCGAGCTATACCCCCAGCCCTATTTTTTATTCTTTATTTTGAAACAGGGTCTCACTAAGTTGCGGAGTGCCTCACTAGGTAGCTGAGACTGGCTGTGAACCCGGATCCTCCGGTCTCAGCCTCCCAAATGCTGGGATTACAAGCGTGCGCCACCACGCCCGGCTGGCTCTCATTTATTTTTTAGTGGTTCATATCTTTCTTCTTTCTGATATTAAAAGGGGATAGAGAGGCTTACTAGTTTGCTAAGGGTGCCACAAAGTACCAAACTGGGAGATTTAGAGAATCAGGAACTTATCATCTCACAGTTCTGAAGGCAAGGCATCTGAAATCACGTGTCTGAAACCAGGAACCAAGGTGAGGGATGGATCTGGTCCAGGTGTTTCATCTTGGCTTGTAAATGGCATCTTCTCTCTGTGTCTCCTGTTTTTTTCTCATCACTTATTTTTGCTTTGTTTGGTGGCACTGGAGATTGAAACTAGGGGTATTCTACTACTGAGCTACACCCCAAGCTCAGCCTTTTAATTTTTATATTTTGAAACAGGTCTTGTGAATTAACTGCCCCTGACCTTGAACATGCAATCCACCTCTCTCACCTTCCAAGTACTGGTACTATATGGTACTATAGGTGTTCACCACCATGGCTGGCTTTTATTTATTTATTTTTTTAATAATAATGATAGCCCCAAGCCTGGCATGGTGGCACATATGTTTTCAGAAGCCTAGAACAAAGTGTAGAAGGAAATATGGCAACATATTGACTGTGATTATTCTAGGTGATTGGCTTATTAATTTCTTCTATTAAATGAGCTTTCCATATTTTCTTAAATTTTTTGCAATAAGTATTTTTATAATAAAACTAACAATGAATTGATATGAAAATTGCCTCTGGAGCTTCTGAGTGGCAACTTGTCATCTGGAAGATTTGCTTTTCCCCACTCTATAATTTTTGAATGGTTGGCCCTACTTGGACTCTGACTTAATAAATTTCTGCACTTTTTTTTTTTTTTTCAGTACTGGGGATTGAACCCAGGGGCATTCTACCTCCAGGCTACGTCCCCAGTCCTATTTTTTATTTTTTATTTTGAAACAGGGTCTTACTAAGTTGTGGAGGGTCTTACTAAGTAGTTGAGGCTGGCTGCAAACCTGGATCCTCCTGTCTCAGCCTCCCAAGTACTGGGATTACAAGCATGCACCACCACGCCCGACTTAACTTCGGCACTTTTGATAAAGAGGTTTACCTTTAATAAAGTTCAAGGATGACCTTTTACTACCCAAACAGTTTAAGGCCCAATTTATTTGGTTAGTGCTTTCCTTAGGCTTCTGACCTTGATTACTTGATTAACCTCACGGGTCTGAGCCCATCTGGATGAGTCCAACACATTCTACCCAGTTTTCAAAAAAGATCAATACTTGGCCATCTGCTGTGAGGCGTTGGGAGCATATGGATCAGCTCAGAGCACCAGCATTCCAGGCCGCCTCACACTGTCTGTGCTTCATCACCTTCATCAAAGCTTGGCTGCATTAAGTGATTTTTATGGAAGATGGCTTAGAATTTATCTTTTTCTCTAGATGCTTGAATCAAGCCAAACCAACAAGAATTTCCATTTTTGGAATGTACGTCTTTGCTGCTCCTGGAATTATATCCATTGGTTGTATTTTCGTATTATCCAAGAAAAACAGGAAGTTTATGTAAAGGTCACAATGATGGTGTCTCACAGAACCCTCTGGTAGAGGGCCCCCAGGCCTCAGGGAGAACTCTGCAAAAAAATTGAAGTTTTGAAGAATGCTCATCTGTACCTCTAGTCTCTGCTTCTTCCTGCCTCAGTTTTTGTTTTTTTAACCTTTAAGATCTCAACGATTTTATTAGCCCCTAAAGCTTTCATGGTCTAAAAAATTGTTACTATAGAGAATACTGGAATTTACTGAAAATCTTTATGGAGATCTCAATGTTCTTCCTTTGGCTTTTAGGTTAAAGGGCTCCATTTTCTTTGTAAAATAATAACGATGAAAATACCCCTACATATAACACATTTGTCTGTACAACATTAACAGTTCTCTGGCCTTCCAAAACCTGTTTTCAACAATTATGAGAATAGAATTGAAATCACTTCAGATATTTTCAAATGGCTTTTCCAAAGCTAGAAATAAAGTAAGTGCTTGAATACATGTAATGGCACAGAATGCTGATTGAATTTCTACATATAGGTGCTCACTGTTCCAAACTAGTGGTTTTGAATTGGGGATGATTTCACTTCTCCCACAAGAAACGTTTAACAGTATCTGGAGACATTTTTTAGGTTGTCACAATTGGTGGTAGGAGTGCTACCAAGACTTATTGGATGGAGGCCAAGGATGTTGCCAAATATCCTACAATGCAACGATAGCCATCTTCACAAAGAATTACCTGGCCCATTTTGTCAGTGGTACTGAGGTTGAGAGCATCTGTATTAAACTATAGGTTTCTTGAGACCCAAGACCCGTTAAGTACTTCTACATGTCCAAAAGTAGAATACAAAAGGCATCCAGAACACCCCTCTCCTCCAAGATTGCCAGGATAGGAGGCAAGGAGCAGGTGGGGGAATTAAATGCATTGTTCAGAGAAAAGATGTCTATTACATTCTAGTGTTAAAAGATATTGTTCTGTTTTTATTTTTTATAAGGCCCAGATTATGTGATAAAACCTCATTTTAGTTACCTTTATTTTATTTACTTTCATCTATGCCAACTGCCCTTGGAGATAGTTTATAACTTTATCACCTGGAATTTCCTTTACTAATTTCTTGCCTTCGGGATAACTACTTTTATGCCCTGGATTTTCATATTGAAGAATTTGACAAGAAATTGGTATAGAATATTTTCTACTGTATTCTGGTTCAGAATATCACTGAATAATCTTAGATTTAATGGCACAATTACTTTAGGACATTGTGTTTAACAGACAATTAGAAAATTCAATGTAACTGGTTATTACCTTTTTCCTATGTCTCAGAGATAGACACAAAACTCAACTGTAGCTCTTATCCTTGACTCCTATGTGTCTTTGTATATTTCTTTTTTTTGGTCTAAAATCACCACTTATTTGCATTTTCCCTTGTCCTAATGTTCTTTTATTGTATTTTCTCAATAAGAAATGTTGAATAAATTTTCATTGGAAGGATCTCAAATCCTTTAGGAGACAGGGCAGTCATAAATATAGACAAGATTATTAATATCCAGTAGGAGCTCAATATCTCTCTCATCTATCTATCCTTTGGTCAGCTTTAAGTAAGTTTTATAATTGTTGCTTCTTGTAATTTAATTTAGTGAAGTTAGTAATGCAAAAATGCCATATATAGATAGATACAAGGGGATATAGGGAAGCTGTTTTCTATCACCTTCCATATAAATTATGTAGCAGCTACCCAAAATATCTAGTGCTTTTTGCATGTAAAACTGTGAACCAACAGATAAAAAGTTCTCATCTTCTCCCATTCTGTAGGCTTTCTCTTTAGACTGTTGATGGTTTCCTTTGGTGAGCAGAAACTTTTTAATTTAATGCCATCCCATTCATAAATTCTTGTTTTAATTTCCTGAACTTTGGGGGGTCTTGTTGAGAAAATTCCTACCTCTGATAGAGGACTAATATCTAGAATATACAAAGAACTTAAAAGACTTCACATTTAAAAAAAAACCCAATCAAGAAATGGGTAACTGAATTGAATAGATACTTCACAAAAGAAGAGATAAAAATGGCCAACAAATACATGAAAAAATGTTCAACATCATTAGCAATTAGGGAGATAGATGCAAATCAAGATTACACTGAGATTCCATCTAACTCCAATCAGAATGGCGATCATTAAGAAGTCAAAAAACAATAAATGTTGGCAAGAATGTGGGGAAATTGGAACTCTTTTACACTGTTGGTGGGATCGCAAATTAGTTTAGCCATTATAGATATCAGTGTGGAGATGCCTCAGAAAACTGGGAGTTAATCCACCATAGGACCCAGCTATACTACTCCTGGGTACCTTTCCAAAGGGGTTGAAATCAGAGAACTACAGTAATATATGCATACCCATGAATAGCAGCACAGTTCACAATAGTCAAATTATGGAACCAACCTAGGTGTTTATCAACAGATAAATGGATTATGAAATTATGAGATATCCAATAATGGAATTCTACTCAGCAATAAAGAAGAACAAGATTATCATTTTCAAGAAAATGGAAGGACCTGGAGAACATTGTTAAGTGAGATTAGCCAGTCACAGAAAGTGAAGGGTCATATGTTTTCTCTAATATGTGGAAGCTGGGGAGTAATTGGGATACCAGAGGGACTCCAGGAAGGGGAGGGGGAGGAATGAGGTTCATTGAAGGAATTACTCACATCAGCTAGGTATACATAGGTAAAAATACCAATGTCAATCTCAGGACTCTGTATGGGGAAGGGGGAAGATGGGGAGGCAGCTGGGGGGGGGGCAAGTGCTGTGTGCATGTATGTCACTGTCAATATGACTTACTTTATGATGTGAGACTATAATGCACCAATAAAAACATAAAAAAGTTCTCATTTTATGTTTACAGAGGTCTTCTTGTATCAATGGCATATATACAGATAGGTAGCATTAAATGTGTATGTCATATAGACGTGAGAGTCAGATGTAACACCTGTCTTCATCAGAAGCTACCTAAATAGGAACTTTTACACACAGTAACAATTCTCAAATGCTTTTAACTAACATTGTATTACAAGATTTCCAAACTTATAGAAAAGTTGAATGAATTTTACAGTGAAGAACCATTTGAACCAACATTTAGACTCCACATTTAACATTTTACTATACTTGTCTTATCACATACATACTATACTTGCCTATTCCTCTATCCATTCATCAACACATCTTGTTTTTGGATATATTTCAAAGTAAGCTGCAGACATCAAAATACTTTACCAAAACCTCAGCATGTACATCTTTAACTCAAGTTAAATATTTTGTATGTTTTTCCCCCCTTTGAGGTAAAATCTATATACAATGAAGCACACAAATCTTAAATGAACCACTGAAAGAATTTTTTTTTTTCTTTGTGGTACTGGGGATTGAACCCAGGGGCATTCTACCTCTGAGCTACACCCCCAGCCCTATTTTTTTATTCTTTATTTTGAAACAGGATCTCACTAAGTTGCGGAGTGCCTCACTAGGTAGCTGAGGCTGGCCGAGGACCCGGATCCTCCGGTCTCAGCCTCCCAAATGCTGGGATTACAAGCATGCATCACCACGCCTGGCTCACCGAAAGAATTTTAATAAAGCACCTACAACTGTTTAACTCAAGCCACTATTAAGATATAGAACATTACTGTCATCCCAGAAAGTTCCCTTTATGCTCCTTCCCAGTCATTCCCCAACCTTGCACCTTGCACCCCCAAGGCAACTGTTCTGGGTTTTTCCTATCATAGATTAGTTTTGCTTGTTCTAGAACTTTCAACTAGAATTATACACCTGCTTTTTTTTTTTTTTTTTTTTTTTAACGGTACTAGGTATTGAACCCAGGGGCATTCTACTTCCAAGCGACATCCCCAGCCCTATTTTTTATTCTTTTGTTTGAAACAGGGTCTCACTAAGTTGCAGAGGGCCTTACTAAGTAGCTGAGGTTGGCCACAAACCTGCAATCCTCCTGTCTCAGCTTCCCAAGTACTAGGATTACAAGCATGCGCCACCACACCTGGCTACACCTGATTTTGGAAATAAAAAGTTTTTCTTTTATCATTAGTGATATATATATATTTGGGGGGAGATGTGAAATGTGGTTGCCAGGGTCCTAAGATACACAGAATTACAGATACTTATTCAGGGCAGAGTGGTAGCTTATCCCTGGGTCTGACTGACAAAGGAACACTTAAGTGTGTTCTCAGGCAAGTCACTTCCATGGCCTGTTGTCCTTTGTGGAATCAAAAAGTAAAAAGCTTTCAGGGGGGAATCTGGTGAGCAATTAAAACACACAATTTTGTAAGCATCTGGTCAAAGATTTTTAGTCACCTGAATGCAGGGAGACGCTACCTGGCTGGCTACCTCCAGGGAAGTGGGGGGTGGGGCAGGGGACACACCCAATCCCAGGCATGGGTGGACAGTCCACCCTGGATCACTTCACCGATGTACTTCTTTGTTTCTCTTTTCCCTGTGTCTTCTTCAGCTTCTTGATCTTTAATTTCCTTTCCTTCCAACTTCCTCTGTAGTTCTGCTTGTGGCGCCTTCAGCCTGCCAGCCCCTGCAGGCTTGGGGGTGTTCCTTCCCACAGTCCTCTGGGGAGGAGAATGACAATGTCTCCACACTCACTGGGGTGGCAGGGCTGGGGAAGGGAAAGCTGCTAACCGGCTGTGGTTGTGAGTCAGCATTTCTCCAGGGGAGAGACCCTGGGAGAGGATGTGGAGGAGGCGCTTTCCTTTCCCAGATTAGAGCTCAGACATCCCCAGGGGCAGAGGGTGGCCTGTGGAAGGTGGGGGCAGTGAGGAGTTGGGAGCATGGGCTGCAGCATAATTGTCTGTGTATTCATCTGCATGTACACATCACTGAACTAAAATGTGTCCTTATAATGCCTGTGGCTCTTAAAAAGATAATTTGAAAATATTCTTATTGATCTCAGGAATCTCAGAAAGTACACCTACTAAGTATGAGAAGGAATAAATACAAACTAGTTTTGATGAGGTAGCCTAGAAGTGGAAGGTTAGGTAGAAGGAGGATATCGGGAGAAGTCAGAAAAAATATAGTTTTAATATAGCCTTTTAAAAAAAAATCTGGGAGGTTAAGCCAACTCCACCCCTTGGAAGCTTTTCTTTGTTTCGGCCCAAATGAGATGCACCGCCAAACTCCGGAAGAGCCCAGCCTTCACCTGAAGCCCACCTATCGCCCACCTGGAACCTGAGAGAGAGGGTCTGGAAAAGAGGACCCCGCCCTCTCTTGTATCCCTCTGCACATCCACGTGTTCTCTCTCTCTTGCTCGGGGGACATGCCCTTGGACTTGGTCGGGTGACCCTTTCACTCCCCTTCCCTTTTTTCCCTTCCTCCCAGTTTTCCTAAAATAAAACCTGCCAGATGTTTTGACTGGTATGTGTTGAAATTCTTTTCTTCACAATATCAAGAACCTGAATTTTTGGGGAACAAGCCGCACCCCATCACAGTTTAACTACATTATCCTGTCTAAAATGTATAATGCAATTTCCAAAACATGCTAAAGAGTTAAGAGGATTTTTTTCCTTTGTATTTTAAAATTCCAGTTTGATTCTCGCAAAAAACTTTACACATAATTCAGTATTAAGTGATCAGAGGAAGTGCAATAAATTAAAGAGATCACAAGAGATTATTGTGTATTTATGGAACTGATATTTTCTACTATTTTTTTTAGCCCCAGAGCCATATGCACTTTAGAATTAAAAGATTCCTTATTACTGATTGGGGGTTTGACTGTTTTACAAAATCACATAATGGTGAAATACCGTTCTAAGTTTAAGCTTAACATACAGTGAATTATGTGGCTTTTCCCTCATTTTGAATAAACATACTTAAAAAATGACATTTTATTTATTTATTTTCATGTCCTTTGCTTGCCTTACAAAGTTTATTTCAATAGTAGTCACTAAAACTAAATTCCTGAATTCTTACATTGTATAGAAATATTTCAGGAACCATGTCTGGGTTGAAAAGGACTTTTATATCAGTTTCCCAGTCATGGTAATGTATTCTTGAACTTGAAGCAGTATGTTCTTGAAGGCGTTGTAATATATGCTTGAGTGTATTGAAATCCAATTTCAAGAATCTATGAGAATATACTACATATGACAATGTGTTAAAATATATATTAAATGATAATATTAGTACCACTGTTTCTGGACACAGTGATATGAATTCTAATTAATCACACCTTTTGGTGAGGACAGTTGAGTTATTTAAAAAAATGCTTGGCAGACACGAGGGCATTGTATTCTGCTAACAATCTCCCACAAATTATTTCTTTTGTCTAACCTAGATCCCTCTTGAAGTTTAGGCTCATTTCCTCTTGTTCTTCCATTAGTGGTGACTAAGACCAGCTGCAGTCTAACTTCTAAACACTGCTGTAACTCTGAATCAGCAGCTGGTCCTCAGGGGACCAGCTTAACTCAGGACCACCCTGGCCCTGGCATTCTTGTCTCCTTCGTGGAGAATGTAGAGTTGCTTTTCCTTGGAGCTGGTTGTGGCTTAGGTCATATTGTGTTTCTCAGTAGTGTGATAAGGGATTCATCAGGCTTCTGGTGAGGTGGATTTTTTTGGGAGGGGGGTGCGGGGGGTTGAACCCAGGGGCATTCTACCTCAGAGCCACACCCCCAGACCTATTTTACTTTTTATTTTGAAACAGAGTCTCACTAAGTTGCACAGGGCTTCACTAAGTTGCTGAGCTGGCTGTGAACCTTTGATCTCCTATCTCAGCCTCCCAAGTACTGGGATTACAAGTGTGCGTGACCATGCCCAACTGAGAGG
The DNA here is from genome assembly GCA_004027655.1 of Graphiurus murinus. Classification (NCBI taxonomy): domain Eukaryota; kingdom Metazoa; phylum Chordata; class Mammalia; order Rodentia; family Gliridae; genus Graphiurus; species Graphiurus murinus. Next base: position 16,839 of record PVLC010003483.1, read on the forward strand.
TAGACTTTTTTAAAACCAGGAATTAGTACTAAACATTTGTCCCTCCTCTGTGTACCAGGTACCATGAGGCAAAGGAGTACTTCACATACACCTAGAAGTCCATGGTGTTCTAGATACAGCAAAATTTCAGCACTGGGATGTGACATTAGTGACATATCAAGAAAATGTCAGCCGGGCGTGGTGGCAAACGCTTGTAATTCCAGTACTTGGGAGGCTGAGACAGGAGGATCGCAGGTTCGCGGCCAGCCTCAGCTACTTAGTGAGGCCCTCTGCAACTTAGTGAGACCCTGTTTCAAAATAAAGAGTAAAAAATAGGGCTGGGGGTGTAGCTCAGAGGTAGAATGCATTTATACCCAGAATAATGGAACAAGCTATGCACTAGGCCATAAATCCAAGCATCTTTGTTCTAAAAGGAAAAGTGTGGCTTTATCTAGAGTAGTATAATGTTGAGAAAATTATTATTACTCTTTTTTTGGTTAATCTCTTTGAAGATCAGGTGGAATTCAGCTTTAGTAAATTGTTGCTCAGATAGTCTCATGGAGTGTAAAGTAGAATTTCTAGATGATACACTGTACAATCTTTGAGGTATTCTGAGGAACATTGGTATGTTTTTTTTTGGCAGGACCAATGAGTGTCTTCTTGATTAAAAAATAATTTTCCCAATATATATATTCACACATATGTATGTATATTATTTTGAAACAGGGTCTCACTAAGTTGCAGAGGGCCTAAGTTGCTGAGCTACCCATGAATTTGTGATCTTCCTGTCTCAGCCTCCCAAGTGCTGGGATTACAAGTGTGCGTGTGGGATTACAAGTGTACATATGCTAAAATATGTATATTTTAGTTTCAATACATTCTAAATCTTTGATATCTGTTTCTGTATTAGAATCTAGAGTAACAATCTAGTGTTTAATAGTTAAGCATAACACATTAACTTTAAAAAGAAATCTAAGCATACCAATATTTCCTAATGTTTTGCAAAAATGCCATTATTTTTATGAAACTCATCACCTGAAGAACTTTGAGAACCATTGGTACAGTATAAGGAACACTGAACCAGTGTGTCAGGAGGACCAGATTCCAGTTCTGGCACTGCCATTAATAAGCTGGGTGTCCTTGGGTGAGTCTAGAGCAGCTTTATGAAGTAGGAGTGATTTTAATTGATTATGAAAGAAAGTCAGATTTTGAATAGGCAGAGATGGGTAGGGGAAACTATTCTCAGTGAGAAAGGAAGGGGGCAAGGGGTGTAAAGGCCTGAGAAGTATAGGGTAAGTGTGGGTAATAGAGAATACATCTGCTTCCCGTGACTTTGTCTTGAGTTTGTTTTGGCTCAAATTCAGGCTTAGTGTCTATGTTCTTTGCTGTGATCTCACCTGGGAATGTAAGTCAGTTTATCACGCCATGCTGGATTAAAAAATCATAGAGATGGGAGCTCAGAGACCTATGAATCGTATAATACTTTGTAATTACTTTTCCTTTAAATAATCCATTATATTTTAATGAATTAATAAATTAGAAAAGACTCATTTGTGTTACATATGCATCTTCCATCTGAAGTTCTGTTACAGTGGATTTTTCAGCTTTATTTTATATGAACCTGTCTACATTTCACCATTAGTTATAAAGGATATTTTCTATAAAGGATATATATATATATATATATATATATATATATATTTTTTTTTTTTTTTTTCTATAAAGGATATAGAGATTAGGTCATAACTCTTTTTTCTCATCACTTAAAAGATGCCCCATTGTTTCTGGTGAGACATCAGTGATTTTTTAATACTCTATCTGTAATATCTATCTTTTCTCTGGATGCTTTATTTTTATGCTTTTATTGGTGCATTATGGTCTCACATAAAAATGTAAATCATGTTGACAGTGACATACATGCACACAGTACTTGGTGCCCCCCCCACCCCTGGCTCCCTTCCCATCTCCCCTTTGGATGCTTTAAAGATTTTCCAATGTGTTTTGGCAACTTGGTTGTGATGTACATTAGTGTGTGTGTGTGTGTGTGTGTGTGTGTGTGTGTGTGTGTTTCTCTCTGTGTATTTATTTTACTTTGGTTCATTGAGTCTCTTGGATCTAATAATTTGATAATTTATTCAAGAAAAATGGCTGCATTTTGGTAAGAAGAGAGAGCTTTGTGGTGTTTAAATCTGTCCTATTTGAACCGCCCCCCCCTCAACTCAGTCAACAGCCCATAAATTACAATGAAAACCAGCAGGTATGTAGCCACTAAATAGACACTAAATGGGGTTGGAGTTTCTTCCAATCCCCATTCCCAGAGACTTTTCATTATTTGACTAGTCTGGTACTTTCCAGGAATGCCTCATTTGCAGGGCTATCTGTATTTGACCGATTCAGACATCACCTAATGTGAGCAGCCTTTTCTTTGGGAATATTTTTCAAAAACAATAAGAAACAACAGTTGTAGAGGCACACATCTGTGATCCTAGGTATTTGGAAGGTTCAGGTAGGAGAATCACAAGTCCTAGGTCAGCTTCAGCAATTTAATGAGACCCTGTTTCAAAATAAGAAATAAAAAAGACAGAGTAGCTCAGTTGTAGAGGGTCCCCAGGTTCAATCCCCAGTACTACAAAACAATATGAAACAAAACAAAATAACTCCCCACAAAATGATAAGAAGCAATAATGAAATTTCAGCTCCCCGAAGAAGTGAAAAACAGAGCAAACAATAGGCTAAGCAAAAGGTGTAAAAGGAAAGCCTGGGGAATTATATATCTGTAGGGTCTTTGAAAGAGTCCAGCCTAAGCCTGGAAATCTAAACAATCATATACATTTGTAGGTTTGTGTGCACGACATGCTCATATACTTGGGATAGGCCTCAAAATTTCACCTTTGACTCTAAGCTTTGACTTCCTGCTAACCATGAGCTCTGCACAATCAGGAAGTGAAGGCTAAGGCAGAGTTGTAAGCTGCCTGGGCTGAGTACTGAAAATACACACATACATACACACACACACACACACACACACACACACACATATACCCTCAGCCAAGACTGGAAAACTTGTTGATGCTAGGAATATAAATAAATTTCTGTCTAATCATTAGCTGATCATTAAGTTATTTACATAGAGATTTCATTGGCAACACATGACAGAGTATAGACTACACAAAATTAGTTTAAAAAAGTTACTAAACCACCACCATGACAACCAATAACAACAAACACAAACCATAGGAAAGAAGAAAAATCTGTATTTCATAGTTTTCTTATTATATTAGTTCACATATCCAGATTCCAACAGAAAATCATGAGACATAGGGGGAAAAAACAGTGGTCAGTAGATGCTATATACCAGGAAGCCCAGATTTTGGACTTTCCAGAAAAAAATCTTTGAATTAGCCATTTTAAGTCTGCTCAAGGAGTTAAAGGAGAATATGGAGATAATGTCTCATAAAAAAATTATATCAAAAAAGAGGAGCCAGGCATGGTAGCATATACCTGTAATCCCATTTCTTGAGAGGCTAAGAGAGCAGGATCACAGATTCACGGTCTGTCTCAGTAACTTAGTTAGCAAGGCTCTCTGCAACTTAGTGAGATCTTATTTCAAAATTTAAAAAATAAAAATAAAAAGAGGCCAGGGGGTTCTAGCTCAGAAGTAGAATGCCACTGGGCTCATTACTCAATGCCCCCCCCCACATATTATGTATAAAAAAGAGCTAAATAGGAATTACTGAGTTGAAATTATCTAGCTAAAATGAAAAATTCACTGGAGGGCTTAGTACATTTGAGTAAACAGGAGACAAAATGAGCAAACTTGAAGATAGGGAAATTGAGATCATTTAAAAAAGAAATGGTGAAAAGTAAATGATGACAATGAGCAGAGACTCAGAGACTGATGGGATACCATCAAGAGTATTAACATACACATAACTTCAGGAGTTTAGGAAAGAAAGGAGTTAAGAATATTTTAAGAAATAATGACCTAGCCGGGCGTGGTGGCGCACACTTGTAATTCCAGCATTTGGGAGGCTGAGACCGGAGGATCTGGGTTCGAGGCCAGCCTCAGCTACCTAGTGAGGCACTCCGCAACTTAGTGAGACTCGGTTTCAAAATAAAAGAATAAAAAAATAGGACTGGGGGTATAGCTCGGAGGTAGAACGCCCCTGAGTTCAATCCCCAGTACCGAAAAAAAAAAAAAAAAAAAAAAAAAAAAAAAAAAAGAAATAATGACCTAAGACTTTCCAGTCTGAGGAAAAATATTAATCTATATATCCAAAAGCTCAGTGAACTTCAAGTAGAATTAATTACCTAAGAAAAGAGATCCATACTTACCTAGATCATGATCAAACTATCAAAAGTCTAAAGACAATGAGAATCTGGAAAGCAGCAAAAGAGAAGTGACTTACTTTCTCCAAGGAATTTCTCAATAATATCAATAGCTGATTCCTCATTAGAAATCATGGATCCCAGAAGAGATGATATGTTTGAAGTGCTGAAGGACTTAAACAAGAATTCTATATCTTATAAAACTAGCTTTCAAAATGAATGTGAAATTAAGATATTCCCAGATAAAGAAAAACTGTAAGAATTTGATACTAGCATACTTTCCCTAAAAGAAATACTAAAAGGAGTCCTTCAGGATGAAATGAAATGACACTAGATAGTAACTCAAAGTCTCATTAAGAAATAAATAGCAGCCAGGCATGGTGGCGCACGCTTGTAATTCCAGCATTCGGGAGGCTGAGACTGGAGGATCCGGGTTCGAGGCCAGCCCCAGCTACCTAGTGAAGCACTCCGCAACTTAGTGAGACTCGGTTTCAAAATAAAGAATAAAAAATAGGGCAGGGGGTATAGCTTGGAGGTAGAATGCCCCTGAGTTCAATCCCCAGTACCGCACAAAACAAAAAAATAAATAAATAAAAATAAAAATAAAAAAAAATAAATAGGAAAACACTGTTATTCCTTCTGGAAAGACTACTTAAGTAAAGAACATCCAATAAGATTATACATTTAAAACTGCATACTTCACTTATCTTTATTAAGTAGGAAAGATGTATACTTTATAAATAAAGACACTAAGCAGAAAATATATTTGGGATATTTCTCTGTTCGTAAATACCCAGAAATAAAATAATTAAAAAACACTAAAGTGCAGAACTATAGGCCATTACAGGCATGATAAAAAGGTGCAGCCAGAATTGCATCTACATATACACTTATATATATCCAGAAACTGATTCTTGCTTAAAAAAAAAATTGTGCAATTTAAAAACTAGTCAGTTTTGTTTGTGCCGTAATACAAATAGAACTTGTCCCTGCTCCCACTAGTGAAGTGACTGCTAGACCTGGACAGCCCACTAGGTTCCTTACAATCATACATCTTACAAGTGATTCTAATAATCCCAATGAATAATTCATTTGATTTATTATTTTCTGTCTTGCCAATTTTTTTTTCCTTCTTGTTTGGTTAGTTATTTTAAAGACACGATCATCTAGTATCATTGTTTTCATACTTGTTTTATTCATGAATTTGAAGTGCATTTATTTACGGAGGATTTGTGACTTGAAAAACTACACCAAAATGAATACCTTTTGGTATTTTGTAATGAGTTCTTCCAAATGTTACACTTTGCTTGGTACTTGTACTAAAAATGTAAAAGTAAAAGAGAAATAATTTTTCTGTATTCCACCAATCATAAGTTTATATAATAAATCATCTATTTTTTTCTTAAAAAAAAGAGAAATAAATAGCACCAATAAGGGTAACAACATAGGTAAATGTAAATGTATAAACTTATGTTATAAATTCTTTTTTTTCTATCAGGTTTCAAAGACAGTTGCATAAAGTAATAGATATCTATGTTGATGGGTAAAAATGTATAAAGATGTAATTTGTATAATAAAAATGGCACAAATGGTGGAGAGAGAGAGTTATATAGGAACAAAATGTTAATGTACTTTGAAATTAAGTTGATATTAATCTGACATGTATTGTTATAAATTAAGATACTAATTTTTAGTCTTTAGGACAACTATTAGGAAAATAACTAAAAAACAAAAAAGGTAGAAAGCAAAGCAGGGAATTAAAATGCTACACTAGTATACTAGAAACTATTCATCTAGCAGAAAAGAAGGTAATAACTGAGAAATAGAGAAACAAAACCCACATAATATATTTATATAGAAAAATAACTAAATTTTGCCTTACAAATGGATTAAACACTACAATTGAAGGCAGACATAGGCATATAGATAAAAATATGATTAAACTATATTGTGTCTACAAGAGACACACTACTTAAGATTCAAAGACACAAGTAAATTCAAAGTAAAAGGATGAGCCGGGCGTGGTGGCGCACGCTTGTAATCCCAGCATTTGGGAGGCTGAGACCGGAGGATCTGGGTTCATGGCCAGCCTCAGCTACCTAGTGAGGCCCTCTGCAACTTAGTGAGACCCGGTTTCAAAATAAAAAATAAAAAAATAGGGCTGGGGGTATAGCTCGGAGGTAGAATGCCCCTGAGTTCAATCCCCAGTACCGCAAAAAAAAAAAAAAAAAAAAAAAAAAAAAAAAAAAGGAAAAAAAAAAAAAAAAAAAAAAAAAAAAAAAAAAAAAAAAAAAAAAAAAAAAAAAAAAAAGTAAAAGGATGGAAAAAGTATAATACACAAGCAGGAAAAAAAGGAAAAAAAAGATCTGATGAGGCTCTGCTAGTATCAGACAAAATAGACTTTAAGACAAATTTGTTACTGGATACAAAAAAGGACATTTTGTAATGATAAAAGGTGAGTCTATTAAGAAGATGTATGAATTATAAACATATAAGTATCTAAGAACAGAGTCCCCAAGTATATGAAGCAAAAACTGGTAGAACTGAAGAGCAAACTAGAAAACTCCAACAATATAGTGAGAGACTTTAATATGCTACCAATAATAATGAGTAGAACAAATATCAGATAAAGAAAGACTCAAACAGCACTATTAGCCACGTAGATCCAACAGACATCTATAGAGCCAACAACAGAAGAACACATTCTTCTCAAGTGCACGTGGAACTTTTTCTGGGATAGACCGTATGTCAAGCCACAAAATGAAATTTGATATTCTGAATGGGATCCTGGGTTAGAAAAAGGACAGTAGGGAAAAACTGAGAATATTTGAATAATATATGGATTTTAGTTATTGATAATATACAATATTGTTCCATTACTTGTGGTAAATGAACCATATTAATATAATATGTTAGTAACAGGAGAAGCTGGGTGAAGGCTATACCAGAACTCTGTACTATTAGCACAATAACCTAAGAGTTCTCTAAAATCAAACTTTATTTAGAAAAAAGAAAATGACAGGAAATAAATGTAAAGAGAGCCTACTGGATTATTAGTAACTCCAAGAGATAAGTAATATATGGAGACTCCTTCTAACTTTAGAAACCTTGATTTCTTTCACAGTTTTGCCAGTTGAGTTTTGGGCTATAACTTCACCAGCAAGCTTCTTTGCCAGACCTGGGTTAATTGAAACTTTGATCATACCATGTAAAGGCAACTATGGCAGATATTTACTGAGTGCCTCTTCTGTCAGGCATCAGAGAGAGACCAAGCTGAACCCAGGCATGAAACCACACATTCAACTGAATTGCACACGTATTGCTTACAGTTGTGATAATGAGTGTGACGCAGAACAGGTTGCTTTGAGAGCATGTAACAGGATCTCTCCTGGGTTGGCAATTGGAGCAGGTTCTGTGGGAGTGCAGTGTAAATTGAGAGGAAGGAGGAGTGGGAGAACTTCAGGTAAAGAGAGGAGGGAGGGCATTCACAATAGAGGGAATGGCATTGGGTCTGAAGGGGGCAAGGATTTAGGAGGAACTGAAAAAAGACCACTGAGGCCCTGAGGTGTGGGGGCAAGTGCTAGGGTGGGTGGTTGGAGGGGAGAGTAAGCTGAGAACTGGGAAGAAATGACACTGGAAAGTCATTGAAAACTTTTAAGCATGGGGGCGTCTTGGTCAGATGTGTATCAACACCTGTATTCTGAGTGCAATGTGGAGAATGGATTTAGGAAGCAACAGAGGAGTGGGGAGACCAGTTAGGATGCTGAAGGCAAAAGGGAATGGGCGCTCAGACAGGCCGGTGGTGGTGAAGTCATCTGAATAGAAAAAAATTTAGGCAGTAGAACCAACAAGAAAGCCCATGGAAAGTAAATAACATAATTTATGTAAATTACACGCCTAGTAGTACTTAAAACATAAATACACGCGTAGTAAATACACGCGTAGTAGTACTAAAAAACAACAACACAAAGTACTTGTTAAAAGCAAAAGACAGAACAACCAGGCAATGAACAAACCAACCGAAGGTTAAATTAAAATCAAGACCTGGGTTTGAAAAACAAAAAGTCTGAATATAAGAATGAAATACCTGTCTTTTTTTAAAAACTTTTTTGGTACTAGGAATAGAACCCAGGGACATTCTACCTCCAAGCTATACCCCTAGCCTTTTAGTTTTGTTTGTTTTTTTTTTTTTTGAAACAGGGCCTTGCTAAATTGTGGAGGCTGACCTGGAACCTGCAATCCTTCCATCTCAGCCTCCCAAGTACTGGGATTATATAGGCATGCACCACCATGCTTGGCTCTGGTTTTTTTTTTTTTTTTTTTTGTGGTACTTGATATTGAACCCAGGGGCATTCTACCTCTGAGCTACACCCCCAGCCCTACTTTTTATTCTTTATTTTGAAACAGGGTCTCATTAAGTTGCAGAGGGCCTTACTAAGAAGCTGAGGCTATCTGTGAACCCGGATCCTCTGGTCTCAGCCTCCCAAGTACTAGGATAACAAGTGTGTGCCACCATGCCTGTCTGTTTTTTTTTTTTAAAGCACAATTATTCCTTCAACATAGCCACTGCAGTGTTTTTCAAAGAGTTGCTTTGCTCCTTATCATATAAGACTAGGCACGCAAGATTTGTATCTGTTTTCCAATTTACCAATGGTTGGAGAGTGGTGCTGTGTTTTAGGAAGTTAGACTTGAGAATGCACCTGGCTGAGTTGCCAGTGCTGGTGGGATGGATTCAGGATGCTGCCCCAGCAAGGGAGCTCTGTGACAACACAGGCCAGATGCAGGGTCAGCTGTAGACCCTGCAGACAGACTCACAGCCACAATACACACAGCTGCCGCCTGGCTGCATTACAAAGGTGTCTCAGCAGAAGCATTTTGGCTGTCTGAAATACAGCCTTCATGCAGTCCTTAAACTATATTTTACAAGTTCATTTTCTAACACACAGGCATGCTTTTATGGCATCTGGAGCATTTTGCTGAATGACTTGGTAGTGCACTGTTGACCAGACAGCACATTTCCAGATTTAGATTATAAGAGAAAAACAGCAAGTGGTAAGTTCAGCTGGAGGTCAATGGATACTTGTACTATAGTTCCCTCACTGAGCACTGGGCTACTTTATCCCATGGGGACCAATCCCATAAAGCATATTTAACTGAGATGGCCTTAGGTGTTTGCTTTTATGGCTCTTAGCCACATTCACACTGGGAATTTGCTGTTATCACATTGTAAACATTATTCTTAATATCAGAAAGAAAATTGGGGGAGGTGTTAGGAATTGGCATGCAAAAACTGTGGTAGAATTGCCAATGGATGTTATTATTTTCTGAGCATTTACGAGCTGCAGGAGGTAGGTGCAGCTTGTAAAACAAAGGTGGTGAGAGACATTAACCAATGTTTATTGATTTTATTTCAAACTGTGCTCAAATGTGTTAGGCTCTTGGTGATGTTGGGATAATTTAGAGGATACATAATGATGTCTGCTGATGAACAGCTTTCCGAAAGAGTCTAGAGTTCATCTTATTCCATGTAGATCAAAGACTTCCAGACCTTTTCAAGTTATTACCATATAGGAAGCTTTTGTCCAGTTTGTCTAATTTTACTCTCAAGGATAAAGAAAGATTAAAAATTGGAGTAGTATTAAATATATAAAATCTTAATTTTAAATAGCAGTTGTCATCAAGTTTGCCTTCAATGAAAACAGAAAGTTTTAAACATTTGTACTAGAGATGCCAGGCATTGTTTCTCCACCCACAGTCCCTCTTATTCTTAATAATTATATATTATTAATAATTCTTAATATATATTAATTATTAATAATTCTTAATATATATATTAAATGACAATTCCACTCTGTCTGTCCCGTCAAACTACCCTCCTTCCAGACCTCCCCCAGCTACTAGACCTGGCTGGGCTCTTGACTTATCCAGAGATATCTCTAGCCTATACTCACCAGATACTAGGACATATGTGTGCTGGCCCACAAAAGCATTATGAGCTGTTTAGAATAAGAAAATTCTAAAGCTAAGCCTAGGTCAGCTAGCTAAGAGGGTCATGGGGTAGACTGAGAACTTAAGTAGACATTTTTTGGTCAGGAGCAAGTTTAAGTGTTGAGGAAGCCAGTTAGTAAAGAGAAAAGAATGAAACTCACATGTACAGAGAGATGTGAATAGAGACAAAAGAGAGTGACTGAGGCAGGTCTAGCCTCTTCATCTTTAAAATAAATCTAATTATTCCTGTGGTCACCGAAATGAGGCTCAGTTTTCATAGTCAAAGAGAAATTATCGTTATCAATGAGATGTGCATGTGTGGCTGGTGAATGGTTAAATCTGGAGGGAGGTCCAAATCTAACAGGGAATCAAATTTAGCCGTGAAATATGGTTTTTAATCATGAGGAGGGGCATCTTAAAGATGGCAACTTCCTTGTTCAGTCTTGGTTACCATCAGGCAACCAACATTAATTCCACTTATCCACAGAATACCTGCCTGTACATAAGTTTTGTCTCACCTTGGGGTAAGAGTTCTTAAAATAAAATGCTGTAACCATTCTGGCTTATTCTTTGGCTTTCTTGAGACAAAACAACTCTGAGAAACCTACCTGTGTCCTCTGTGGTTGGGTTGAAAAAAGGGAGGAGGCTGTGAAACTAAGCGGAGGATGTGACCGTGTGTCTGATGACTAAGATGGAACCCATGTAGGAGTTGAGTCAGTAATAACATGCTTCTCGCTGCAGCTCGAGTTGCTTGCAAACCCCCATGCTTTTTAGCAAATATTATTTTGAATGTCAGAGTGCACAGAGCTGTTCTCTAGGGTTGGGCTAAATTTGACTCTGTGGGAGAATAAACCTAGAATTCTAAATGTGGTGACCCCAACAGAGTATGCGATGCAAGACCAATTTCCCACTTGTGCCAGGTGGGTTTGTTCAAATCTCACACAGAAATGAGAGACGCCAGACGGGGTGTTGACTTGCCCCAAACATAAGGTAGCAATTTAGGTTTTATTTTAAATAGGCATTAGAGTCTGGGTAATCCAAAATTTTAATTTAGGAGGGAGCCTGAGAGAATGGCAGAAGACAGGAACTAGGCAGCTCTGATGAAGGGCAAGGATGGAGGAATGGAGCCTCCTGAGCTTCCATCTAGTTCAAGAAGAGTTACTTGGTAGTAATCTAAAGGCAGCAGCAAGTTTGTGTCTTAATATGGTTCTCCAAAAAGATCCAAAGGGGATTCTGGGTGCTGTGATTTCAAGTGGTAGTTTCTTTCTTTAATATGCAGATGCTAGAGTAAACTTTAATGATTAAAGCATTGTAAGCTGACTGCAGTGTTTAAACACTGACCCAGTTTCAGCAGTGATCTAATCAGAGTGGCATAAGAGAAAGGGGGGCTCAAGGAGAAGTTTGGAAGAAATAGGTCAAAAGGATTTCTCCCAGCTTTTGTCAGGTTGATACAATGGCCTATTGGTCACTTGAAGAATTCTCTCCTGAAATGATCCTCTAGGCAACTTAATTCTTGGTTCAAGTTGGTGCCTGTAATGTCGGGTCATTCTCATAGTTTGAGGAGGGTGTGAAGTGTACTTCTGGGCAAATATCTATGGAGCACCTATTAGATCCCAGAAACCATGTAGATGGCTGAAAATATAGCAACGAACAAAACAAAGTCTATGTCCTCATGGAGCCTACTTTCTAGTGGAGAAGAACATGAGTTTAAATCCTATGTCAGTTATTAGTTTAGTGTATTAGTTCACTCTTTTAGTTCTAATGAAGTACTTGAAGCAGGATTGATTTATAAAGACAAAAAGTTTGGTTACCTCAAAGTTCTGGAAGTACAAGTTCCAGGGTCCACATCTGGTGATGGCCTTCTCGCTGGCAGAGTCCCTAGGAAGGGCATGACATCCCATGGCATGAGACAGGGAGGATGTATGTTTATGTCTATGTGTCTGATTTCTGACCCTCTACTTATTAAGGAACCAGGACTTAATCACTGGGGCTGGGGCAGTAATGGGCCCATAATGACCTTATCTAAACCTGATTACACTAGAAAGGCCCCACCTCTAAATACCAAAGTCAAATTAAGTTTCCACCCTCTTAATACTATTAACATATACCTTTGGGATTAAACTATTGTATGAGTTCAGGGAGACAAACCCTATCTGAACCTTAGCATTTGGTGAGTTCCTTAATCATAGGTAAATTAAACTTTCTGTGCCATTGTTTTCCATAGCTGTAGAATGGGATGACAAAATTGTACTTTTTAAGATTTTTATGAGGATTAAATGAAGCCAATACATGAAAGAGGTCACAACAGTGAACGCTTGATAGTAAGGACTAAATGTTACATATTAAAGCAAGTGAATGAGCTTTAGCTATTGTCCAAGGACAGGGAAAAACAATGGGAACATCCAGGTTTCTAGTCAGTCTGGAGCAGGTGCTTGAAAACCATTATGTCTTATATATAGAACACCTATAAAAATCTATAAAATTGTATAGAACACCTATAAAATTTCTTGATTTACATTTTTGTACGTGTTCTTTATACAAGACCATGGGACATAATGGGTTAAGCAAGGTCCTCTACTGAAAGTGTCTATCAGGTGTGAAGTTCAAAACTTATGAACAGCCAAGAGTTCCAGAAACTCTCAATTAAACAAACACTAGCCTTTGAAACAGATGTCTGAGTAGAAATGTAATATAGAAACAGATTGACCATTCTTTCTCCAGGGCTTTAGCTGTCACATTTAGAGTGTTATGCTGAGAGATCCTGTGTAGAATTAGTAGGCAGTATTAAAAATTTGGGGTCCTTTTAGAGAAGGAAATGTTACCTTGTCCCAGTGGAAGACATGTTCTGTGGACTTGCTGGTGGCCTCCTGGGATTCTGAGACATTGATGCCACATTTACCTTTGAGTCAGGAAGAGTGATTCGGTAACTCAATTTTTATATGAAATCTTGGGGATTTCTAATCCTGCCATTACTTAAATCAGGCTCTTTCAGCTGACCTATCACTCCATTGCCTCTCAGTTCAATTTCCTTATCTGCAAAAGAAAAGAAGCTGAAAGGAAAACATTTAATGAAAGCAGTAGGACCTTAGAAACTGGTCCTCCATGAATTTATGCCCATATGACTAGGGTACCTGCTATATTGTGTAGCAGGTATCAAGGCATGTGTATCTCACTTCAAAGAAATACTTACACATACCTGGAGTAGATGCTAATGGGCAATGTTGGTTTTGTTATGTCTATAGATAGATATGATACTCTTTAAATAGAAAGACATTTGTTCATCCCAGATGCTTCTAGTTTTTATGCTCTGCTGCTTTGAAATTTCCAAATATGGTTCTGGAGAAAATGGGTACATATTCTTTCTTTTTGGAGCAAGGGCTTTTTGGAACAAGGACTGTGTTACTGATGAAAATGTTATATTGGGTCTCATGGCAATTCATTTATTGCTTTCTTGACCCTGTGTCATCCAGGGAGTGTCAAAAACCACATGGTGCTTCTGAGCCCTACAACTTTTGCATTTAGGTCTCTGATTTAGTTGACAGATGTTAAAACACAGACACAGCCAGATAATTCCCCAGTGACAACACAGATGCAAAAACTAAAAAGTGTAGTTATTCCAGCTTGGGGAGGGATTATATTGATGCTCAAAATTTTCCTACTGATAGTTCTTAATTTTTTTTTCTGGTAGCCTAATATGGCTTGGGTTAGAGGAAACTGAGTCTTTTTCCTTTTGGTTGATTCAACCTCTCATCCATACCCCTAAAAATATGCAAATCTGGAGCTCAGGAGACCATGGGAATATTGGCAATAACAATGGAACTCAAGTCTCTTTTATGGCTAGCAGGGCTCTGACAGAGTAGCTTTTGGCTCTGAAAAGAAAAAAAAAAAAAAAAAAAGAAAAAAAAGAAAAAGATCTGGAGAGAACTTTCGCTGGTGCTCACCCAGTCATTTTATGAATTGAGAAATCTGATGAGGCCCCTGGTGACTTTATTGGAATCATAGATGGGAGAGTAGCAGAAGCAGAGCTAGAATCAGGTCTCCTAATTCCCAATCAAGTTTTACCCCTTTGGGTCCTGACCTCTCATGCATACTTTACACGTCTCTAAGGTTTTGCCTTCAAGTTGGTGTTGGGGGCAGGGACACACAGTAGAAGCTGAAGCAGGGCCTCTGGTCCTCTCCTGTCTTGGGCGTGCCTCATCTCAGCTTTGTGCCAGCCCACTTTGGAGGGTGGGGAGAATGCAAGCCATAAACATGGTTAGACTCCAGGCCCAACAGAGAGAGTTCAAACCTGTGAATTGGTATATTAAGAAAACCTGTGAATTGGTATATTAAGGAACTGAGGCTCAAAGAGGGGACTTGACTTGCTCAAGTTTCCACAACTAGTCAGGAATTGAATGAACAAAAATTTATGGAGCACTTAAGATGTGCCAGGCCTGTGGAAACTGCTGGGGGATTTCACTGAGAATAAGACAGATGTTCTTGCCCTGGAAGGACTTACCATCCAGCAACAAGACAGAAAACAAACAGTGCAAGTGGGAAGAATTTTCTGAAGAATTGTGGAGTCCTGTTGGAGAACTTGACCTAGTTTGACAGAATCAGGACCAGACTCAAATCATCTGTTCCCTGACTGGGTACCTCAATTTTTAGGTCTTACTTATGTGAACATTGGTGGAGAGTTAAAAGCCAGGGTTGATACCTTGGAAGTGATCTGCTTTCTTGCCCTATTTACATATTTGGGTTAATATTTTAAAAACGTATCTTTTATATAAGGTTGCTCTGATGCTTTTTGGACCCTGTCTATCATTACCCTATTATTTTCTACACCAAAGAGTCTGTTTACATTTTGATTTCACCACAGGTCACCCTCAGGAAAACTGAGTGGGGTTGGGGACATTTCTTAGGGCCTGCAGAAGAACTGAGGCCCAGGACCACCTTGAGAAGTTAGATTAAAGGCAAAGTCGCTTCTGGTTGACTCTAGAAGGAAGCCTAACCGCCCACTCTGACAATTGTGAGGTTTGCCAATTGCCTACCTATCTACATGTGTCCTGGGAAGATGTCTCCTTCTTGACCCACAGACTTCTCCATGTTTTATTTCTTGAACTTTGGAATGTTTTAGGTGAAGGCATTTATTTATTTATTTATTTATTTATTTATTTATTTATTTATTTATTTATTTCTGGAAGGGAGTGTACCTTGCTCTTCTCCCACTTTGCCAACCACTTCTGCTCAAAGCCCACCTCTTTCTTAGCAACCCCACCCTCTCCTTTAGCAGGCCCCACCGTCCTGGTGTACATGTGCAACTGGTTTCTTGTACAGTTATGTGTTTAAAACAATTTGTATTCCTGTCTCTTTTCATTAGGTTCATCCTCTCTCTTCCCCTCTTGATTGCATGTGTCATAAAAAGGGGGATTTGGCTTCCATTGGCTGTTGATAGGGCCAGACTGAACCCCACTATTGGATGGCAGAAGAGCTGGGGTGGGAGGATCTGAGCCACCTGTCTAGAGCAGTAGGGTGAGGCAGGATGCAGGGCTGAGATGCTGGGTTGCTGTGTGACTTTAGACTGGGTTTCAGTTCCCTCCTCTATCAGTGTGTGTGAGAGCACAGTGTCTCCTTGCCTCAGAGTCTCAGGGTGTAGTGTCTGGAAAGGTGTGCCTGAAGAATCTTTTAAAAATTTTTTTTTTTAGGTACTGGGGATTGAACTCAGGGGCATTCTACCTCTGAGATACACCCCCGGCCCTACTTTTTATTTTTTGTTTTGAAACAGGGTCTCACTAAGTTGTGGAGGACCTTTCTAAGTAACTGAGGGTGGCTGTAAACCTATGTTCCTCCTGTCTCAACCTCCCAACTATTGGAATTACAAGCATGTGCCACCATACTGGGCTTCTGAAGAATCTTAAGTAAACCTGGCATAGTTGTGCACACCTATAATTCCAGTACTTGGGAGGCTGAGACAGGAAGATTGCAGGTTCACAGCCAGCCTTAGCAACTTAGGCTCTCCATAATGTAGCAAGAGCCTGTTTACAAACAAAAAATAAAAAGGGCTGGGGGTATACTCAGAGGTAGAATGTCCCTGAGTTCAATTCCCAGTACCCTCTTCCCTCAAAAAAAAAAAAAATCTGAAGTATTAAGACTATATCATAGTGTCCAGTTCTCAGACCCTACTAAGTATGCTCAGGGCCAGGAAATGTCATTCAAGCAAGCTTTTGTTTGTATGTGGCACTTGGGATTGAACCCAGGGACATTTTACCACTAAGATATACCCCCAGCTATTTATTTTTTATTTTTATTTTTTATAAACAGGGTCTCACTAAGTAACTGTATATTGACCTAGCACCTACAATCCTCCTGTCTCAGCCTCCCCAGTACTGGGACCACAGGTATGTGCCACCACACCTGGCTCATTCAGGCTTTTTTGAATTGAGCCTGTATCTTACTCTGCTACATTCCAATTTGGTCCTTGCCAGAGGACAGTGCTAGGTGACCCAGAGGATAGAGAAAATATATCTGTGGATACTTAAAGATAGGAGGTCCTCAAGAAAACGGTGTCTTGAAAAAAAATTAATTCTAGATATAAAAGATAGTTGATAACAAATATGTGTGTGCTCTAGCATGTGGATGAGTGTGTATGTGTGTGTGTGTGTGTATATATATGTATATATATATCAATGTTTTTTTAAATTTTTTTTAATTGTAATAATTCGTGCCTTGTATATATACATTTTTGTTAGGTATAAATTGATAAAGACAAATGTGCACACATTTCTCATCTGACCCTTTCCCCAATTCCCACCCCGCTCCCTCGCCCTCCCTCCCTCTCAAGTTCAGTTCAGTGAGTGATCCTGAAATAATTGTGTAAGTACATCATGTGCCTTAGGATGCTCTCCCCCCACCCCCGGTCCATTCCCTTCGGTTAAATCAACTTCTTTGTTTATCGAGGGTCTCTATTTTTTCATCTGGGGACCCTCTTATGTCCCATCTTCTCCCTAACATCCGCATATTAGGGAGAACATATGCTTCTTTGCTCTTTGTGACTGGCTAATCTCACTTAACATAATGTTTTCCAGTTGCATCCATTTCCCTGCAAAGAACATGATTTTGCTCTTCTTTATGGCTGAGTAAAATTCCATTGTGTATATATCCCATAGTTTTGTAATCCATTCATCTGTGGATGGACATCTTGGCTGCTTCCATAGTTTGACTATTGTGAATTGAGCCACTATAAACATAGATACACATGCTATATGCATCAACGTTGATATATATCATAGACAAAATAAGAACCTGGTGGGAAGCCGGGCGTGGTGGCACACACTTGTAATCCCAGAATTTGGGAGGCTGAGACTGGAGCATCTGGGTTCTCGACCAGCCCAGCTGCTTAGTGAGGCCCTCTGCAACTTAGTGAGACCCTGTTTCAAAATAGAGAATAAAAAATAGGGCTGGAGCTATAGCTCTGAGGTAGAATGCTCCTGGGTTCCATCCCCAGTACTGCAAAAAACAAAACAAAACAAAACAAAACAAAACAAAAACCATCCCCTAGTGGGATTATTTTGGGGCCTAAATCCTAGGTTTTTTTTTTTTTTTTTTTACAATTTTAATTACAAATAGCAAGTGGGCATCATAACCTCGTCAGGGCCTCTGAAGCCCCTTAAGTCAATGATGTGAGAACCTTCCCTCCAACCCAGAGTGCTGTGGTTTCGCCTGCAATGCCTTCTGACTTGTTCCTGTCTTCTCTTTGTTTTCTATGTTGGTGAACACACATTAATGTCTCAGCATAAGCCCAGCTGCCAGGGCACTGGGACAGGGTGCAGCTGTGCACACTGTGCAGAAGGCCCTCCTTTTTCAGGCTTTTCCTTTCTGAGGTTTCAGTGATCTGCAATTGACTGTGGTTTGACACTATTAAATGGAAAATTCCAGAAGTAAAAATTCATGAATTGTAAATTGTTGCTGTTCTGAGTAGCATGATGAGATCTTGAGCCATTCTACTCGATCCTGCCTGGTATGTGAATCATTGTTTTGTCCAGCGTATCCACGCTGTATATTCTACCTGCATATTAGTCAATTAGTAGCTGTTTTAGTTGTCAGATCAACTGCTGTGGATGCAGCACTTGAGTTTAAACAACACTTATTTTACTTAATAATTACTCTGAAGTACAAGAGGTGTGGCGCTGGTAATTTTATTACAGTATATTGTTATAGATAAAAATTTTGTTTTTATTTTATTACTGCTTATTGTTGCTAACATCTTACTATGTTAAATTTATAAATTAAACTTTATCATAGTTATGTATGTATAGGAAAAATAGTATATAAAAGGCTAGGTATTATCTATGGTATCAGGCATCCACTGGGGGTCTTGGGGAATGTATCCCTTACAGATGAGGGGACCCTTGTTGCAGACACTCAAGAGAGAGTGATGCCAGACTTGAGAAGCCCTGGGACAGGAATGCTTGTCTTCTCTGTATGAATAAAGCTCTGAAGTGAGACCAGGGTGGGGTGCACTCAAGTCCTACTTGATGTCATTTTTCACAGTAGAGTTCATTATTACCACCTTTTAGAAGCATTTAAAAGGCTAATGACAATGATCCATTTGGCTGTTTACCCCAAAGAATGGAAATCAGGGTCTTGAAAAGATATTTGTAAGTCGGGCGTGGTGGTGCATGCTTGTAATCCCAGTACTTGGGAGGCTGAGACAGGGGGATCACAGGTTCAAAGCCAGCCTCAGCTACTTAGTGAGGCCATTTGCAACTTAGTGAGACCCTGTTTCCAAATAAAAGAATAATATAGGTCTGGGGGTGTAGCTCAGAGGTAGAATGCCTCTGGATTCCATCCTCAGTACTGAACAAAAAAAAAAGAAGAAAAAAGAAAAAGAAGATATTTGTATATTCATGTTCATAGAAGCATTACTCATAATAGCCAAGAATTCAAAGCAACCCACTGGTTCATTGATTAATGGATAAATAAAATATACATATGAAAATATATGCAGAGCCAGGTGTGGTGGTGCACGCTTATAATCCCAGAATTTGGGAGGCTGAGACCGGAGGATCTGGGTTCACGGCCAGTCTCAGCTACCTAGCGAGGCACTCCACAACTTAGTGAGACCCTGTTTCAAAATAAAGAATAAAAAATAGGACTAGGGGTATAGCTTGGAGGTAGAATGCCCCTGAGTTCAATCCCCAGTACTGCAAAAAAGAAAGAAAATATATACAAAACATATACATACATATATACATACCCTTTAGCCCTAGAAAGGAAGGCAATTCTCATTTATCTTACAACATAGATGAAACTTAAACACAGTAGGCTAAGTGAATAAGCCAGTCATAAAAAGACAAATACTATGTGAGGTATCTACAGTAGTCAAATTCATAGAGATAGAACCAATGTCCATTTGCAGGGGCCAGGGAGGGGAGAATTGGGAGTTAATTGTTTAATGGATATAGAGTTTCAGCTTTGCAAAGAAAGAGTTCTGGAGATTGGTTGCGCAACAATGTAAAGGTTCTTAATACTATTGAATTGTATACTTAAAAATGGTTAAGATGAGCCGGGCGTGGTGGCACACGCTTGTAATCCCAGCATTCGGGAGGCTGAGACTGGAGGATCCGGGTTCGCAGCCAGCCTCAGCTACCTAGTGAGGCCCTCCGCAACTTAGTGAGACTCGGTTTCAAAAATAAAGAATAAAAAATAGGGCTGGGGGTGTAGCTCAGAGGTAGAATGCCTCTGAGTTCAATCCCCAGTACTGCAAAAAAAAAAAAAAAAAAAAAAAAGGTTAAGATGGTAACTTTTATATAATAGGTATTTTACCACAACAAAAACAAAAACAAAAACAAAAACAAAAACAAAAAGAAAACAACCGAAAAAACAAAAGACAAAAAACTGGAAACAAACTCTAATTCCCAGGCTCTACCAAAGACCAAATAAATCAGAATATCTGTTGGTGGACCTAAGGTATCTGCATTTTTTTCAGTTTTCCCAGGTTAAACCAAGGTGGAAAATCAGAAGCAGGTTGAGTTGGCTGCTGTAGTCTAGGAATGATACAAAGAAGGAGTCACATTGAATAAAAGTCAGCATTCAGTGTTAGATTAGATATGGGGAAGAAGACAAGAAATAACTAGTCCCTTAGGACCTAGGCTAAATTGTAGATTTATGGGAAAAGTAAATGTTTGTGGGAGAGTGTTTGGGAGGTCTTTGCAAGTGATGATTTATTTCATTTGATGGTATATACTAAGGTAGAATACCTTAGGGCAAGCTTACTTAAAATTATTCATCCATTTCTCCCCTAGGAGTCAAAATTCCATTTTATCTTAAAAATGAACCTTAAAGTTTTTCATTTATTTGTTTATATTATTTAAAATATTTAATTGACAAAAATTGTATATATTAAAAATGTATGACATGAGGATTTGATACATGTAAATGATTTACTACCCATACTATACATCTGACCCGCAGAACTTATACTTGCTCATCTTATAACTGAGAGTTTGTAGCCTTTGATCAACATCGTCTCTATTCTTACTCTCCAGTTCCTGGAACTACTGTTTTACCCTCTGTTTCTATGAGTTTGACCTTTTAGATTCCCCATATAAGTGAGATCATACAGTATGTGTCTTTTGGTATCTGGCTTATTTCAAGTAACAAAATATCTTCCAGGTTTATCTATGTTGTCACAAATAACAGGATTTCCATCTTTTTTTTTTAATGGCACACACACACACACACACACACACACACACACACACACACACACACACACACCAGCTTTCCTTTATCCACCATTCCTTGATGGGTGCTTAGGTTGCTTCCATATTTTGGCTATTATGAATAATGTTGTGGTGGGTGAGCATGGGGGTGCAGATATTTCTCTGAGATACTGATTTCATTTCCTTGTATATTTTTAATCCACCAAATGAATAAATAAATAAAAGGCCAAAGGAAGAAGAATTTCCTAGTGGGCACTGTATCTAGTTTCAGAGCTCCTTTAGCAAAACTGGGAAGTTGGGAGATCTTTATTTCTGGCTTCTCTTGCTGTCTTGTCTTGCCTTCAATGCTCTACAGGCTTCCCCTTCTCAGGACCCCATTAAGTCAGGTTGCCGTGTTCCTCCCCTTTGTGTAAAAAGCCTGTAATGGCTGGGCATGGTGGTGCATGCTTGTAATCACAGTACTTGGGAGGCTGAGACAGGAGGATCGCAGGTTTGCTGCCAGCCTCAGCAACTTAGACCCTGTTTCAAACTAAAGGAATAAAGTAGGGCTAGGGTATAGTTCAGAAGTAGAATGCCCTTAGGTTCCACCCCAAGTACGACAGTAAGTAAGTAAGTAAATAAATAAATAAAGTCCATCATGAGCCAGGTACAGAGGTGCACGCCTGCAATCCCAGTACTTGGGAGGCTGAGACAAGAGAATCACAGGTTTGAGGACAACCTCAGCAAGTAGTGAGACTCTGATGAACCTAGTGAGACCCTGTTTCAAAATAAAAATAAAATAGGGCTGGGGGTGCAGCTTGGAGGTAGAATGCCTTTGGGTTCAATTCCTAGTACCACACACACATACAGGAAAAACAACAACAACAACAACAATAATAACAACAACAACAACATAATGAACAAATTCACATTAAGGCTATAGAGATTTCTTAGATGTGTCTTCAAACCACATTCACATTTTTAAAATAAACTGAATTAAGAGAGCAATATTGAATGTAAAAGAATGGAACTTGAATGAGGTTAATTCAGAAAGGAGAAATTTTGGATAAGATTGTTCTTCTCAGTTCTCTGTAAAGCATCTCTGTAAATGGTGTTGCTTACATGTTCAGACCTACGCAGGTGAGAGGAGGGTTCAGTGATACTCCTGCACCAGAGAGATCAAATTGGACAAGGTCACAATTATGGTCTAGCCATCTAGATGATGAGGAAGAAAATCAATGTGATGTTAAATATATCATCTTCCCATGTCACTGAATCATATTTCCTAAGGAGAGCAGAGTCATGGTTTCCTACTTTATAGTGTTCAGTAGACCAAGGATTCAAGGATGGTCTCAGAAACTTTCCCCCAAGTGAACTTTCAAATGCTTTCATCACAGGGCCCCCAATTGCATGCTAAGGCTTCAAACTGTTGTCAGGTTTATTTTGAACAATTTAAATAGGAAAGCCCAGGTCACTCCTGGAAATGAAGATAAAAACAGTCAGACAAAGTTCTTGAAAATGCATACAAGGTTGTTATACTTTTATCTGTTTTTCTAATACACTGTCTGGCATGTGTAGGGACTGAATGGATACTGTTGAATGGATAGAGGTGTGGTAGAGACAGCTCCTTGATGATGACTTTATGATTGTAGTTTTTTTTTTTTGTGGCACTGGGGATGGAACCCAGGGTTATTCTACCTCTGAGTTACACCCCCAGCCCTACTTTTTTTTTTTTTTTTTGAAACAGTCTCATTAAATTGCGAGGGCCTCACTATAAGTTGCTGAGACTGGCCTTGAACCTGCAATCTCCCTGTTTTAGCCTCCCAACTACCGGAATTACAGGCATGCACCACCATGCCTACCTGTGACTATAGTTTTGTTGAACTATGCATAGATGGTGTCTTGAAAGAAAATCAAGAAGATCTGGATTTTGGTCCCAGTTTTGTCATTTGTTAGTTCTGTGTTATTGGTCTAGACACTTTGATTTTTCTGCAACTCATTTTCCACATGTAGAATAGGAACAGTAAAGCTGTCCTTCTTATGTACATGAGTTTGTATTAAATAAGTTAACAGACATAAAAGTAATTGAAAACTTTAAGGTGCTCTACATGTGTAGAGTACAATCATTTTGAAAGTACTGGGCTTTGTGGAGAATTGTGTGAGTTAATGTGTATTGATCAAGACATGCATCTTGTTAGGTAAAAACTGAAAGTAAAACTCACAAACTTAAGATATGAAAATGAACTCAGCAACTTGGGTTACACTAAATTCAAGAAGTAGTGTCAAGTAGGAATTTAGAAAAAGCACGCCCAACAAAAGTGAGATTTGCAAATTGTTCAACACTGATGCCTCTGACCTCATAAAGTCCAGCATTTTTATAATTCTCCCAAGAAATTTATATCAGGGTTAAGACCCATCAGCATCTGTGAACAAATACTGAATTCTTGCCCTGTGCTAGGAATTGTCAAGGACCAGGTATTGGGAGTATGTTTCTACTGCTAGAAACATACTCCCAATTGTTGATTTACAATTGGCCAGTGGTTACTAGCCTTCCCAGGGTGTGTGTGTGTGTGTGTGTGTGTGTGTGTGTGTGTGATATTTATCACAACAAATTTAACTGCTTCGCAAAGAGCCATAAACATATATTTATATAATGAGTACTTTTAGGGGATGTATTAACAACCCTAATGTGTATGGAGTCTTCAGGAATTGTGTATATTTTCTTCTATCTCAATTCCTAGTCTTAGTTTTTTTTTTTTTTGTGGACCTAGGGATTGAACTCAGGGGCATTCTACCTCTGAGCTACACCCTTGGTCCTATTTTACTGTTTATTTTGAAACAGGGTCTCACTACATTGTGGAGGGCCACGTGTTGCTGAGGCTGGCTGTAAACTTGTGATCCTCCTATCTTAGCCTTCCAAGTACTAGGATTAGAAGCATGTGCCACCACGCCTGGCTTAGTATGGTTTTTTTTTTTTTTTTTTGGTGGTTCTAGGGATTGAACCCAGGGGCATTCTACCTCTGAGCTATACCCCCAGCCCTATTTTTTATTCTTTATTTTGAAACCGAGTCTCACTAAGTTGTGGAGTGCCTCACTAGGTAGCTGAGGCTGTCCGTGAACCTGTATCCTCCGGTCTCAGCCTCCCAAATGCTGGGATTACAAGCATGCGCCACCACGCCCGGCTAGTATGTTTTTTAATAGCTGCAATTGGACTTAAGTTTAATATTAGCCAGATGAATAAAGTATTAGTTGCTGTATTCTCTTCAAAAGAAACATAATCTTGTTAAAGCACAGAAAATTGAACCAACTTCTTATTTGTCTGGCTATAATGAATTATGATTAAACTTTTTGTGGTTGTTTATAAAATTTGTCTTCTCTATGGTTTGTTATAGGACTTATTTACATGTTGATTATAAGTTTGGAAAAAGTAACAAAACATATTGCACTTTTGATTATGTTCATTACCCTCTCCCCTCAATACAGTTAAAGCTTTAGAGAATTAGAAAGGGCAAATGACCTCTTTTTTTAAACCAGTATGTTTTTGTGTAGCAATTTTCTCTTATTACAATTTCTAAGTGCTGTAATCCGGGCAAAGGTAGTGATAAAACCCAGATACATTTCAAGAACAAGTGAGTAAACATACTAATGATGATATACATGTATTACATACATATGCTGCTTATGTACTTAAAAAAAAAAAACTAAATAGGAAAATCTTGCTCATCTCAGTAGAAAAACCAGGTAGAGATTACAACTTGGGACTTCGTGATATTTTGTCTGTGTGCAGTTTGTCAAAAGGCAATTTATCTAAAACTGGAAAAGGATATGGTTTAGCTGACTAAACTGTGGAGTGATACGTAATGATAAAAATGCTTAGGGGAATTTTCGGGGTGCAAAAGTATACAGTGCAGTGTGGGTGTAAAGAGCAGACTCCTCTCTCTACCTCTTTTCTTTGGCACAGTTTTCAAGACCGTGAAAGTTGCTGACATTTTATACCACATGCTGAACCGTTAAATCACAATTTACGTGGTCACTTGTAAATAGGCCTGGTGGTGGAGTGCGAACTTGTTTGTGCTCACTTTGACATGTTTATCGGTCGTGTGCCTGTCCTCTTTTTAAATCTTACTGGATACTTTTGTTTTGGAATCCACGGCTCTCTAATCTGAGAGCAATTTGGGTGAGAAGTCTGGAACAGATTTATTTTCATAGGTGCTTCCCAAGGGGGGAAGTTTGAAGGTTAGTTCAGAAAAATGAGTCTCCCAACCCTTGAACAAAATTTAACCAGTTTGCTATAATGTCTGAAATTCTGACATCAAGGTGTTCCTTCCTCTTTAACACTGGGATCTGAAAGTGCCTAGGATATTTTAATGGGGCAAGTTATTGAGACTCATTTTCAGTCTCCTTATTGGTAGGAGTCTACAGATACTGAGGAGGGTTTCTGTGCAGACCACATGAGACCATGCAAGTCCAATGCCTGACATAATCCTCAATAGTGACAGATGTTGCAATCTTTCTTTTTGTTAGGAGGAATAGGCCGTTAATATAGTGGAGAATTTGTTTCTCTTTCCTACTATACCTTGGGTGATTACAGAATTGATGCTAAAGTGAAGGCTTTGTCATTCTCTGCCCAAATATCTGCTTGGGGGATCAGCAAGAAAACCCCAAAATTAGATGCAGAAGTGGAATGTGTTGGGTACCACATATAAATGCACACATTTATGAGATGCTTTCACTTTCAAAGCCTCAGTCATCTCCTGATTCGTCTTCTCAATATTTAGGTGAAATTGGCAGGGTAGATATCCCTCACCTACAGGCGAGGAAACAGGAGTGCTGACAGGTAAAGGAACTCTTTTATCGCAAAACAAGTTGGTGGTCCTGGGATTAGGGCCTGGCCTCACACTCTGAGCACATCTATTTGGTGACATTCTCACTTCAGATGACTTTGTCTGCAGGTTTGTGTTCAGGTCTTGGGTCTCTGCGTTGTTGAGCTTGTTACTGGCATCCTGTAAAATAACAGGGATGAGAAATGCAGACTTGTGGTTCAAAGGATTAGTTTCAGCCTAAGAGGTTGGGGTTATAGACCCTGAGTCAGGTGAGTTTTCATTTCATGCTTATGGACTGAGGTTTCTTCCCAAATCTAGGCCAGACAGAATCACTGACTCCAGCCCCCAATTCTTTCTACAGCTAGCTCTGCCCTGTATTTCAGAGCCTAGTGGCTACACTAATGAAAAGGAGACACCAATAACATTGAGAATTACACAGAAAATGTGATACCTTTCTCCCTTCCCTCCCACTCTTTTTCATTTTATTGATACAAAAGAATCCCAGAAGATCAGAGAAGGGTTATATAGTTTTTAAGCCTTTGTGCTATGACTTTAACTATAAAGCCCTTGGGGATATTGGATTTCCTAATGTTTTGGGGTAGCTGCAAAATTTAATTTTAGGTATAAAAGGGTTAACTTAGGGGCAGTACAATTCCCAAATAATCAGTGTGTAAATCATCTAACCATATGTGAAAAATCTAGTAACTTTAAAGGTAATTCTTTGGGAGAGAAAAAACAATACAATACATGGGTTTGGGCCAGAAATAAGAATTTAGAACATTTCTTTATGCACAGACAGTTCTCTAGAAGGCATACTTGTAATCATGCTGGTCATTGTTGGTTCACATGATTCATTTATAGCTTATTAATTTAGCCCTACATTTTTACATAAATAAGAGGTAAGGTGGTTTAGGTAAAAACACAGATATACTAAGACTTAAACAGATAAGCTCAAGACAAAAACAAAAAGAAGAAAGGAAAGAGAAGATAAAAAAAGCAGCAGTTGAGGACTCCTGACTCAGGAAGTCCTAAGCTGTAATTGAGCTTCCTTGTGGCCAAGGGAAGATGGTACCAGAGTGAATTAGATAGCTTTCATTGTTCTGTTAGTGACAGAATGCTTATTTCATTCATTTTGATGAAATTTATTTGATTTTTTTTGTGTGTGTATTACTGTGGCATTAACTGAGCACTAGAAATATGGTAATGACTATGATCCAGAAATTCTTCCCTGCATGGGAGCTTATGGTTTTCTTGAGAAGACATGTAGACAAATCATTACAATATACTAAGTTTCATGGGTTATGCAGAGAGGTGTGGGAGCCTCTAAGAAGTATACCTAACCCAGACTGAGGGTGAGGAAGATTTCTACTATGCAAGTAAACATTTTAAACAACCCTGCCTTCCCAGTAACAGAAATAGATAACTATGAGATTTCAAGATTACTTTTGAAATGTAATATGATTGATTTTCACTATTCATAGTAGTTATGGTCTGTAAAATTGCTGCGAATGCTGAATTAGTGAATACTGAACTGTCACTGCCAGGGGAAGTACAAGGTTAGGTTCCTGCCACCTTCGAGTCACAGCAGTTTTCTCAGTCAACCAATATATAGCCTTGTTTCGTGTGTGTTTTCTACTTAAAGACACCTTATGAAACATATAGTTGATTTATTAATATTGAACTCATAGACAACAGCAGTTTAACCCATGCCTGAATGAAGCTTTCTTGTACTAGTAAGCACTTTCAGCACTATGGCTGATGTTCATTTTAAACAGTGAGACTACCATCAGAAAGCACAAAAAAATGCCAAAAAATCATGGCACTTAGTAGATGGCAGAAGGACAGACCTGAACAAGAAAGCAGTGTGCTGCCTTGTTTGACCTCAGCTGGGAATGTGTACATTGGGTGACTCATTTTTTTTTTTTTGCTGCTCTGCAAATAACCACGGAAGAGCTGTATTGATTTGGAGGTTGTAAGTACACCTTAGTGTGCAGGCGTATTTGCCAATACAGAATCTGTGAATAATAGGGTTGACTATAGCTCCATTATGCTTGCATGGCATGTTGTTAAATTTGGTGAAACAAAACCTATACTTTGCTACATGAATATTACAAAATATTATAGATATCTATATAAAATCATTGTTTTAAATTACATATCTTTAATCCAGGAGATCCAAAATGAGAAAATTAGATGTTAATGTAATTCTTAAAAGTTTAAAATACATGATCTCTTAAGCTTTAAACCTTTAGGCTACAATGTTACTTATCTACCTATATACTTATTGTATACATTTTATATCATATCATATTTTATCATATCTATGTCTTCTATTGTAGTAGAAAAAGTTGAATGGAGACAAATTTTGGTGATTACCAGAAATATCTTTATATCTAAAGGACATATTAAAATCTAAATTCCATAAATCTGACCTATATTTTTTAAAATTTCCTTTTACTTTAGTGAACCATCAGCAGGAAATATCTATTGTTATTATCACACCATAAGAAATAATTTCCAAATATGTGCCTCCAACTTTCACATTTAAAATATCATGAAGGTAAAAGTGCTTTAGCTTTATGTGAACAATTAAGCATTCCAAAGGCAGTGATCATATGGAATACATTATGGGGAGCTTTCTTTGAGAAGCAAAGGAGAACTGTGCCTTTTTGGATCAGCAACTCAAGAGGTAGGGAAATGGAAGTTTCAGAGTAGGAAAGCACCCTTAACTCTCTGTAGCTAGGCCTTCCCAGTCTTTATGCTTCCCCAGTCCTGGGAGTCAGCCTTTCATAATTCAATGACAGGGATGAGTATCACTGTCACCTCATCTTCATGAGTGCAGCAGCATGGTGGAATTTGGGAAGTGGCGGTGTGTCTTCAGTGCCTGTCGGTCATGAGAAGAGCACTTTTGAAGGACCTACTATAAGTGCTGTATGCAGTGGTAGGAAAAGCTATCCAGGAAGATGAACTAGAGGAGTCTATGATCTTTTACCACCTGTGATCCAAAACCTTCCTAAATACCACACAGGTGAATAAGGCAAATAAAGCATTAAGTGCTCTTCTAGACACGAAGATGGAGTAGAGAGACAGCTCACAAAACACAGAACAACTGACATGCAGTAGGTAGATCTGCTTCAGGTGTGTATGTCTTTTCTCTGTTGACTTTCACCTGGTCTGGGGATATAGTTGAGGAAATGTGTTTTAATGGATAGCATAGAGAACCCTGTCACTGAAATGCAGAAGTCCACATGAATTCATACTTACTAATGGAGAATGAGGAAGTGATTTGTGAAACCTTCAACTCAAGGTGTGGGGTTCTTAAAGCATACGCAGTCACTCTGGAATGAAGATACACAGGGAATCCTGGGGTGAGGCAAAAAAGAATGGAAACAAGATTGAGTCTGATTTACTCCTAAGGGAGTCATTTGGCACACTGCAAGCATTAATCAGAGAACACGATTTCCCAACTGGGTGCTGGGCATGTAAACTTCTGGGAGCTGGCCCATAGTTCCTTGAGTGCTCCATCTTCTCTCAGCCCCCAGTGTGTGGTAAGGCTCCGTGCTCACAGATTCCACTGAAAATAGACTTTCTTTTTCACACTTAAACATTCTTTCCAAACAAGTGTTTCCTTTTAACATTCCCAAAGCAGATTGACTTTTTGAGTTTTGTGTTGCTTCCAACTCTGTCAATGTTAGAGGCCTCAAATTAATTCCAACATCCCGTTGCTGTTTTCCCTTAAGAAGTCCTGATGGTGTTGCAGTTACTTTGAGTCTGATATGTTTATGCTTATCGGAATGCCCATTAAACCAGCATTCCCACCACTCTCTCCTATTTGTCTTGGTCCAGCAAGTGCTTGTGATTATTATGGGGGTTTTGATGGTCATCTCTATCTCTTTTACTTTATCCCATAGTTATAAAGAGTTGTATCTAGTTAAAATAAGAAAAGAGTCATGTGAATAGAAGGAGGTGATTGAATATTATTTTAGCCTGAAGAAGGAAGGAAGGGAGGAAGGAAGAAAGGAAGGAAGGAAGGCAGGCAGGCAGGCAGGCAGGCAAGTCACAGAATAAAAATCGTTGGCCGGGCGTGGTGGCGCACGCTTGTAATCCCAGCATTTGGGAGGCTGAGACCAGAGGATCCGGGTTCGAGGCCAGCCTCAGCTACCTAGTGAGGCACTCCGCAACTTAGTGAGACTCGGTTTCAAAATAAAGAATAAAAAATAGGGCTGGGGGTAAAGCTCGGAGGTAGAATGCCCCTGAGTTCAACCTCTAGTACCGCAAAAAAAAAAAAAAAAAAAAAAAAAATCGTTGCATTGTAAGTAGCTCAACCTAACAGCCAAAAGAAATGGCAGAAAACTGTAAGAAATTCCTTTTGAACTAATATCTACCCATTCTCTCCTACTGGTGTTGGGTATGTATGGACAAATATCCCTTTGCTACATAGGTGTTCGCATGCCTGCCCTGGCTTCTGACTTGGCCTCATTTCTGTACGGCAGGTGCTAGACCATATTCATGCCTTCTCTTGGGAACACTCATGATTGATACGTGCTTGCACATTTTCCTTGTCAGCACAGGGCGGGGGGGAAGACCAGACCACCCCCATGAGGCCTGTCCACCCTCCCACCTCCTTCTTGTCATACTTGATTGCATCATCTCATTTGATTTCTCTGCCTTGCATTTACTACCCTCTTGTGTATTCATTAGCTGACTTGTTTATTATGTCTTCCCCAACTAGAATATAATTCTATGAAGGAAGATGCTCTGTCTTGTTCATTGTATTTTTTTTGAAATTATCTTTGGCGTGTATATTTGTTTACTGACTGACTATAAAAGAGTGGAAGTTAACCATTCAACGTGAATTGTGAGTGTCATACAGCACTCAGCAAAGTGATTGGCATGTATCAGGTGTTTATGGTGATCTCTACCCAAAGTATCCTCAGGTCCAAGCCCAGGGGTAATAGCTTCATTGTAGTTTTGACCCTACTTTTAACTGACTTAGTTCTGTTTCTGACTTAGTTTTGGCTATTGGGACAGGTCAACAGGTGCAGCTAAAACAAACACAACAGACTCTTGGGTGCTGGGATCATGTGTTGCAGTCTTGGTTTCATCGCTGACACACTGTGTGAGCTGTAGGCAATTTATGGAACCTCTCTGATTTTGTTTCATCCATACCACAGAATGAAGAGCTTGGATAGGTAATGTGAAGTCCTCATGTAGTTCTTGTATTTTATAATGCCATCTCTTTACCTTCCTTTATATATGAGCACAGATCATTCCTTCATATGATAGTAAACATCATTTATGAACCATCTTGCAGCCCTTAGAGAAATGATGCTGCAAATATTCAGTGTACAGAATCATCAGAAAGATGTACCACTCTCCTTTTCATTAAATATCTCAGAACACATGTTTCTTTGCCATGCACTTTAGGAGTCTTTGTACTTCAAGTGGATTTAATAATCATCTTTTATTTTTATATAGCATTTTCATCTGAGGATATCAAGATTTATTTGCATCTATCATTAAGTTCTGCTGTTTTTAAAGAGTGAAAGGATGACTTGCTTGAAATCATAAGAATCATTTACTTATACCTTGATCCAGATAACAAAATATTTGTCATCATTACATGCAGAACAGAATCCCATCATAAGTACTGCTTATTACATGAATCAAGAATATCAAACTGGAGCCGGGCGTGGTGGCTCACGCTTGTAATCCCAGCATTTGGGAGGCTGAAACCGGAGGATCCGGGTTCGCGGCCAGCCTCAGCTACCTAGTGAGGCACTCCGCAACTTAGTGAGACTCGGTTTCAAAATAAAGAATAAAAAATAGAGCTGGGGGTATAACTCGGAGGTAGAATGCCCCTGAGTTCAATCCCCAGTACCGCAGAAAAAAAAAAAAAAAAGAATATCAAACTGGGTGTGATGGCGCATGCTTGTAATCCTAGTACTTGGGAGGCTGAGACAGGAGGATCTGGGTTCGAGGCCAGCCTCAGCTACTTAGTGAGTCCCTCTTCAACTTAGTGAGACCCTGTTTCAAAATAAAGAATAAAAAGTAAAAAGTCAGGATAGGGATGTAGCTTGAAGGTAGAATGCCCCTGGGTTTAATCCCCAGTACCACACATACACAAAAAATCATTAACCAAGATGTCTGGGTATCACAAATGACTATGTTTCCTGGATGTACTTCCCGAGACCTTCATTTCCTTCTCAACAAGGTGCAGTTTGAATCTTCCTCCTTAACTCCCAGAACCTATAGTCACTTGTTAGTCTTGATCTTATTTGATGTATCCATGGCAGGTGTTCATGTGCCCTTTTGGTATGTCATGATTGGCACTTGAGTTAGGCTATGCATCTATGTACACACTTCTTTTTGCATGGAATCTTATTCCCAGCCTCTCTGCTTGGCAAATATATGCTCATTTTGGAAAATATGGCTCAAACATCTCATCCTCTTCAAATCCATGACCCACTTTCCTTATGTTGGGAAGAACTGGCTTCTCTTCTTTGTACTAAAATCATGCCAATATATTCCAGAGTCAGAGTACTTATTTCATACTTTTTTTTGAGTGGCGCTGGGGGATTGAACCCAGGGGCATTCTACCTCTGAGCTACACTCCTGGCCCAATTCTATTTTTTATTTGGAAACGGTCTTGCTAAGTTACTGAGAGCCTTGCAGAGTTACTGAGGCTGGCCTTGAACCTGTGATCCTCCTGTCTCAGCCTCCTAAGAACTGTGATTACAGGTGTGCACACCATGCCTGCCTTATTTCATATTACATTGCCATTTTGCCTATCTGTATCACATGTGGAGTATGCATTGTGGGTAAAGATTTTCTTTTTAGTTTT
This sequence comes from Graphiurus murinus, assembly GCA_004027655.1. Taxonomy (NCBI): domain Eukaryota; kingdom Metazoa; phylum Chordata; class Mammalia; order Rodentia; family Gliridae; genus Graphiurus; species Graphiurus murinus. Next base: position 49,484 of record PVLC010003483.1, read on the forward strand.
TATATTCTTAGACATAGCCTAGAACTCTCAATAAATGCTGAATGAGTGAATGAAAACACAGTGATTTAGTTTCTGGTTTCAACACTAAATTTCTGAAAAGGTTTTGATCTGTGCATGCAAAATGCTCTTTGAAATGACTTTCTGGGAAATAATGGGATTGGAAGGTGAGCTCAAAGGATTCCATGTGTCCTATGCTGGATGTCTAAAGATAAACATGGCAAAACTCAGTTTACATTTTAGTTTACACTAACTCATCCAATTAAAGGATGTTAATTAGATCAACTTGCCAACAAGTGATTAGAACTGATTTTTATGGTGACTGGTTTCTTCTCCATTATAATGAATGTGAGATTTCACTAATGAAGTGAAATTCGGGCAGCAGTTTATGGATCCATTGTATTGACAGAACTTCAAATTGATTTGAAGTTTTGGTTCTCATGACCTTTTACTAATTTATATTTTAATTGAAAAATGATTTGCTCTCAGAATCAAAGAAGACTTAAATAAAAACACTGATAAATCTGTTTTCTTAAGCAACAGATACTTTTGTTGTTAAATATAACCTTCACATCCATACATATTTTTATATAGCTGTAATTATGGCATGGCTTTCATTTTTCTATGGCTTGCTACATATGATAATTAAAAATGGGCATACAGCAGCTGGGAGTGATGGCTTACACCTGTAGTCTCAGTACTTGGGAGACTGAGATAGGAGGATAACAAGTTCATGGCCAGCCTCAGCAACTTAGCGAGGCCCTCTGAAACTTAGCAAGACCTTGTTTCAAAATAAAAATAAAAATAAATAAAATAAAATAAAAATAAATAAAATAGGTCTGGGGGTGTGGCTCAGAGGTAGAATATCCCTGGGTTCAACCTCCAGTACCCCCTCCCCTCAAAATGGGCATATAGCAATACTTACCAAAAAGCATTTGAAGAATGGTACTTTCTTCAGATTTTAAATGACATAACTTGGGGAAAATAAAACATCTCTAAGGTCAAATAAATTTGAGAAATCATAAAACTAAACAAAGTCTTTTATTGTGGGATCTCTTTTTTTCTTTTTTGTGGTACTAAGGATTGAACCCAAGGGCATTCTACTTTCGAGCTACACCTCCAGTCCTATTCTATTTTTTATTCTTTATTTTGAAATAGGGTCTCACTAAGTTGTGGAGGGCCTCACTAAGTAGCTGAGACTGACTGAAAACTCAGATCCTCCTGTCTCAGCCTCCCAAGTACTGGGATTACAAGCATGCGCCACCACGCCTAGCTATGGGACCTCTTAATGCCTATAGTATTGCAATATACTTTAAGAAAAATGATGAAGATATGACATGATTTCTTCAAATTAATTTTGACATGAAATCTTTTTTTTTTTTTTTTTCATACAAGGAAACATCTGTTCCATGGACAAATATTTAGAACACACATTGGGAATCAGTGCTGGCTAGAATTCTGTGGTGTTGTTACACCTAATTTACTAACCTATTCCTCTGCTCTTGGACAATGATACTCACTCATGCTTAAGATAAAGCCAAGATCCTTAACTTGGCCTATACATCACTGACTGATCTGGTCCCTTTGGCCTCACCTCCCTACCCCTTCCCTTTGCTCACTCTGCTCTTAGCAATCTGCCTCCCTTCAGTTTCTTGACCTCACTAAGCTATTCCCTACTTCAGACTCTTATACAGACTAGTACAGTTATCATATTTCTTTTCATTGAATTACTTCCTAATTTACTACCTATTTTCAGGAGACACAATTAGTAACATAAGGAAATAAAATGCTATTGGTTTCGTGTTTAACCAGTACTCTGCTACGTGGCATTTTCCTGCCTCTCCAGTAACAGCCAATCACAGTTCACCATTATGATGTCAGTTTAAGCAAAATGGAAAGAGAAAGGAACAGAGTAGGTCTCAGTGCCAAATATCAGTGACTCTCAGACCAGTTACTCTGTTCCCTCTGTTGATAAGATCAATGAGGGTCAGTCGACTTTCTTCTTTCAGGGATTTCCAGAATATCTGTTGCTGCACCTCATTGCTCACGAAGATTTTTCTTGGAGTGACGAGGCAGTGGCAATGCATGCTCCCCCCACCCCCCTCCCTGAAGGCCGGTGCTGCTCCACAGGAAGTGAGGGATGGCTGTTGACCTAGTTAAAGCAGCCTCCCAAGAGCACAAAGTGAGGTCTGAGGCACAGAAGTCCTTCTCTGTTTTGTGCTCCTTGCCAGTAATTTTATCAGACAATAGGATGAAAGCATAGAAGGAACATTTAGCAAAAGTGCAAGTGACCCCATATCATAGGATGAGGTTTTCATCTGGCCCAGTGATTTTTTTAGATTAGGAATGGGCAGATCCAGAGCTGGGGCCATTGCTGAACTTCAGAGGCTCCATTCATATAACTATGCAGTAATGGGTCCCCCTGGAGTTGTTTGGTGTAGCAGCCCTATTTAGAGAAGTTAAGAGGCTTGCTCAAGGTTGCTTTGTAGACTCAGGCTGCTGTTCCTATATGTTTAATGATGGACTCAAGAACTAAAATTTTTTGCAGGCTTGAGAGACGATCTGGAATTAGTGTAAAGCCAAAAATGTAAACTCAGTTGGGGAAAAACAGCTTGATAGCACTTAAAGCTATTAGTGAGGAACTAGTTGGCCACAAGCAAGATGCTAGGTGACTCAAAATATGTAGCTGGGGTCTTTTGCTATCCTAGGCAGAAACAATAGAGCTAGAGCACCTCAAATGCCTGTATTGGTCAGAACATAAAAACATATTGTGTTTAGTCCTTGGAGTCTTATTATTTAAATGAACAGCAACAAATCTTTGATTCCCAGGGTCACATGCATGTCACTTAGTAGCAACTAAATAAATACTGTTTGTTGCTGAACTATGTTCCATGCAAAGCACTTGGCACATAGTAGGTATTCAGAAATTTCGGGTTTTATTCTCTTTTCTCAAGGAGGGCAATCAGAATGCTATAGGTACTTAACTAAAGAAACTATGAAGAAATTTGGAATTACTGTATTCTGAATCTATGATTCTTCTAATATCGAGGGCCTGATTCTCTGCTTTCACTGTGTCTGCTGTGATCCCTTACAGATATATAGTGTTTGTTATTATTAAAACCTTATTAGATTTTTATAGAAATGTCCCTTCCTTCCTTCCTTCCTTCCTTCCTTCCTTCCTTCCTTCCTTCCTTCCTTCCTTCCTTCCTTCCTTCCTTCTTTCTTTCCTCATTATTGAGGGATCTAGCAATGGTGGATTCTGAGAATTTAAAAGTTAGTAATTTAAGGAAGTTACTGTTAAGGGAAAGAGACAAAAACAAATCCATTACAGCACACCATGATGGTGGAGCAATGGAAGCATGTAGAGGGCACAGGTAGAGAAATTTGATTCAACAAATACTGGCTTTTAGACCCTCTATGAGCCAGGCACTGTTTTATGCTCTGGAGATACAGCTGAACACAAGACCTGCACATCTCTTGGGAGATAGACCTGACAAGTAATTACGTATGTATACGTATTCCACAGGCAGTTATAGGAGTGAGAGCAGGGAGGAGAGAAGGGCTTCCCTGAAATGACGTTTGAACTGAGGCTGAATGAGGTGTAGGAGTTGATAAAGCAGGAAAAGAGGGGAAGGATACCCCAGGCAAATGTCACAGATGAACTGAGTATCATCAGGGTTTCCTTGAAGTATCAATGTACTTTTGCAAAAGTTGTGTGTGAATGTCACTTTAGGTTGCTGTCATGTTTGCTGGAAAGAGAAACAACCCTAGAAGCACAGGCAGTTAGCATAGTTAGAAGATCATGCTTGCTTTGGGAGAGTTAGCTTGACTTGAAAGATGTAAGGTCTTGTCTGGTGTGTGAATTAAAGATCTTCTACTCTTTAATTTTTTTTTTTATTTTTGTGGTACTGGGGATTGAACTCAGGGGCGTTCTACCTCCAAGCTACACCCCCAGCCCTATTTTTTATTATTTATTTTGAAACCGGGTCTCACTAAGTTGTGGAGTGCCTCACTAAGTAGCTGAGGCTGGCCTCGAACCCGGATCCTCCGGTCTCAGCCTCCCGAATGCTGGGATTACAAGCGTGCGCCGCCACGCCCGGCCAGATCTTCTACTCTTATATGACAATCATTTCTTCAGGTAGCAGTTTCTCTCAAAGTCCTCTTGCAAAATTCATCCATTCTAAGAAGATAAAATTTTAATACCTTAGCAGGAGTGAGTGTAACTTTTTGAAGAAAGAGAAAAGAGAAACAAGGCAAATGAATTGGGAATGGGAGAATGAGCAAAATTGAAGGAACATGAAACCATTTAAAGGTGTTGTGCGAGCTGGGTGTGGTGGCATACACTTGTAATCCTAGTACTTGGGAGGCCAAGTCAGGAGGATCTTAGATTTGTGGCAACTTAGTGAGGCCTTCAGCAACCTAGAGAGATCCTGTTTTAAAATAAAAAATAAAATACAGCTAGGGGTGTAGCTCAGAGGTAGAATGCCCTTGGGATCAGCCCCCAGTAAAATACACACACACACACACACACACACACACACACACACACACGTGCTATGTATCCATAGAAGGGGGGGGCATGGAGGAGAATGAAAAGGTTCTCCAGACCTAAACTGCCTAGGGCTGGCCTAGAGAGTTGGGTTAAAATAAAATGTCAGAAAACTAAGTGATCTGCATGAATGTTCTGGATACAGGAGCGGTCTTCGAGAAAGTCAGAGTGAAAAATCTGTCTTGTAAATCCCACTCACTGAGACCTCTTTGACCTCAACACCTGCACAAGTGACCTAATCACCTTTTTGTCTGAGCTCTCACTTCTTTGTACTCTTCTCTATTTTTGCAGATATTATATACTTACTGTATCTGTTCTTGGCTTCTGTTCTTTTTTGAACTACTTGAGATTATATTTATTATCTTAGAATTCTCAGCACCTAGCTCAGTGCCTGGTATTTGGTACTTTTTGTTGTTGTTGAATTAACAGTTTTGAGATCCGGAAAGCAGTGTTAAATAAAAAGAGCTCTGATAGCATCCAAAGAGGGGCTGGCCCAGTGGAGGCCATCAGAGGAGGTTGCCTGAGGAAGTGATATTCAGTTGAGATCTGAACTATGAACATATATTTACTAAATAAGTAGAGGAAACCCAACTAGGCAACCCAGGCAAGGGGCTGGATGCTACAGGAAGTGATTTAAGAGATAGAGAGAAGATAAAATTAATAGGACTTTGTTGTTTCATTCAGCAAACGCTATATCGAAGACGTCCCTCTAGCTCTGTACACACAGTGATGAGTGAGAGATTCTAACATTCAAAGGGTTGGGGATAGGGGTTAGTGAAAGGAGACAGATAACAAACAAACACACATAGATCATTTGTCAATAGCATCAGAAAGTTAAAATACAAAGATGCCCTACAGATTTCTAAATTGGGCAACTGGATGGAGACAGGAAATGGTGAAGAGGAACTGGATTTGTCCAGCAGAGCATGGGTGCAGTTTTGAACATGCTATTTGAAGTGTCTTTGAGATGAACAAGTGAATCCTAAGTAGTCAGTTGATTATGAAGGCTTGAGGTTCAGAGTTTTCTGGGCCTGAAATGTACATTTGGGAATCATAATGTATAAATAGTACTTAAAGCCACAGGCATCAATAGAACTGCCCTCTGACCACACAAACAACACACTGTTCCACTGGAATGGGGGGCATGTGCCCAGTTCATGGAATGAACAGTGTCTTCTGGAATTTTGCAGACTGATGGTTATGGATATGAGCAAGATGAACTAGGGAAGGAATATGAAGTGCAAAGAAAAATGAGCTTTTAGAGTCAAATCTTGAATAACTCAAACATTTAATGGCCAGGCTAAAAGGAAAGAGCTATGAAGGAGGGCAAGGAGGAGAAGCAGAGAGCTGGGGTTGGGGGGGGGGAGCAGGAGAGGGATGTCAATAAGACCAAAGAAAGAGAAGGCTTAGAGGAGGGAGCGGGCAACAGGGTCAAGAGCTGTAGAGAAATCTAGTAAGTGGAAAACTGGAATTATGGTTATCTCAACCCATTTGTAGACTCAGTATAAGATATTTTTCAGGAGTAATAATGGGGAGGGGGGAGGTGTAATAGGGCTAGATTGAACTTGGGTGAGGAATGATTGGGAGGTGAAGAAATACACACAACCAATGTGTCCTATCATATAACATTTGAAAAATGTCCTCACCAAGTCATGCAGGGTGAGCCTCAAGTTGGGGGAGCCAGTTCAGAGGGAGGTGTCGACTTTGCAAGCACCCCAGTTTAGAGTTGTAATAGAGGTGGTTCAACTTTTGAGGAATAGGGCTTTCTTCCTCTTCTTTCTTTGACGTTCCATTCTCTGGAATATGACATTGATTAGAATGCCAGTTGTCTGAAGTGACGACAAGAGAGTATTTTGGAAAAGGGGCTGGAATTCCCAGCGCACACATTGAGTTGATTCTACCGGTATATTTGAATAGCACTAATAAATTGGGAAAACATGGTACAGACCACACACAACTTTTGGAAGTTCCCCCACCGATGTAAGGACTATATTTCTCAAACTTCTTTGTTTAAATATGCTGTACTATCCTTGACCAGTCTATCCATTTCCTTTGAGGGGCACCGTCTTGCATTCATTCCCAGCTTATATTTCTTGGCCTCTTCAATGGAGAGGCATGTGGGAACTAGCATTCCCTAGGTAAGGATTAGTTTGGGGGAAGAATCTGGTGAACTTAGTGGATTCACACTTGTTGGTACTGGCAGCTCCTCTTCCTGCCCATGTCCTCATGGTTTCTGTGGATCACCTCTGCCATAAAGGACAGGACTGCCACCCAAGAACTGGTTCTCTGAACCTACAGCAGTGAGCCACTTCCAGAATGCTTTTTAGAAAGAGCTCCCAAGGATTGGGGTTTATGCACGTTAAGAAAGGATCTTTCAAGTTCATTTTCAGTGTTAATTTCTAAGAATTAAACACTTTTTTTTAATAGAAAAAAAATGTTTTGCCCTTCATATAGGCTTCAGATAGTTGTCAAAATTCAGTGCAGGTAATAATGTAATTCACTGGAAGGAAAATATGCTAACAACAACATTTCTAAATAAAGAGCCTGACACTAATCATTGCCTCTCCCCAATGTCTTTATCTGCCAGATCTAACATATTTTAACCTCGTACTGCATAGCTGTAACACCAAACATTAACTTCTCATTCACATAAAACCTGCGTACTCAGTAATTCACCACTAAGCATATCCAAGCAAGGTTAACAGAGTGGGTATATATTTACTCTTCTAATAAAACTCTTCATACACAGAGTTGATCACTTGGAAATGTAAAGAAAACAAAATATTATATGGAGTGAAAATTCAACCAAAGAGGGACATTGTGGTACTATTCAAAAAGAGTGTAAGAGTCAACAAAATCTTTAGTTTCACACTACTATGATTCGCTATAGTTTGTTCCTAAAAGATTAATATGCTGGAAGCTTAGTATCCAGTATGGTGATGTAAGAGGTGTTGGAATTTTAAGAGGTGGGGCTAGTGGGACATTTTTAGGTCATTAGGGGTGCCACCCTTTGAAGGGATTAACATATCTCTCTCAGGACCCAGATTGGTTCCTATGAGCATGGGTTGTTATAAAAAGTACAAGACTGGCCTCCCTTTGATCTTTGGCTTCCTGTCTTTCCATGTGAACTATTGCACACACTCCTGCCATTATCATGCCATCAGTGATGAAGCCTCATCAGAGCTAAGCAGATATCAGTACCATGTGCTTGAACTTCCAGAACTGTGAGCTAAATAAACCTCTTTCTTTATCAAGCACCCAGCCTCAGGTATTTTGTTATAGCAGCACAGAATGGAAGCACACACACACACACACACACACACACACACACACACACACACACGTTTACTGGTGGCACTTCTGCCCTAGCCATCACGCCCTCATTTTGGAATGACTTAATGTTTGAAAAAGCCATGGGGGCCGGGCGTGGTGGCACACGCTTGTAATCCCAGAATTCGGTAGGCTGAGACCGGAGGATCCGGGTTCGTGGCCAGCTTTAGCTACCTAGTGAGGCACTCCGCAACTTAGTGAGACTCGGTTTCAAAATAAAGAATAAAAAACTAGGGCTGGGGGTGTAGCTCGGAGGTAGAATGCCCCTGAGTTCAATCCCCAGTACCGCAAAAAAAAAAAAAAAAAAAAAAAAAGCCATGGGGGTGGGATCCAGACTCTTGGGGAACAACTGAGAAGCTAAAGAGAAAGGTATAGGTCTTGTCTTGAAGGAAACTTATTGGCAAATATGTATAATAGAATAAAGGTATTAAATATATGTTTATTTTTCAATATCTGAACATTTCTATCTATTTTATTTTGTTTTTCAAAATGCTGGGGATTGAACCCAGGGCCTCACAAATGCCAGGCAAGTGCTTTACCACTGAGTTATTTCCTCAACCCCTCCATCTATTAATTAATTAATTATTTTTTGTGGTGCTCTCACAAAACCTTGAAACCAGGGGCATTGTACATCTGAGCTACACCCTTAGCCTTGTTTTATTTTTTATTTGGAAACAGGGTCTCAATAAGTTGATGTGAGCCTCACTTTGGGGATGACGTCCCCGATATACCTTTATATGGCATCATAGACCTTTGAAATCTCTCAGGCACTGCAAGAATCCATTGACCTGCATGGTTAGAGCTACCAAGAGATTTTTTTAAAAAACACTGTTGTGTGCACCAGAGTTGAGAAATTGAAGAAGCAAAAAGGGAAGGCCCATTCAATATTTTAAAAATAATATTTACTGATTTTTCTGATTATAAAAGTGATATTTGCTGATTGGAAGACCTATTAGAAATGATCTGGTTAGAATAGAAGTGAGGAACATCATGCTACATGAGGTCAACCAGACTCAGAAAACCAAGGCTAATTGATAATTAGGAGAGGTACTCCTAATCCTGAAAGGTAGCAAGGTAACAGAGTAAATAACATTATACATACATACATACTTACATACATACATATAAATGTATATAAATGCATCTTTATGAATCTCACTATCATGTATAGTTATAATGTACCAATAAAAATTCAAAAAAAGAATGACCTATTTACGAGTCAAAGAAAATCGTCCTTTTCTGAGGACTCTTTTTTGATGGCTCACATATATTCTTGGGGACTTGACTTCATGTCAGTGGAAGATACACGGCGCCACTGCCCTCTTGGCTTTGCACCTCTGCTCTAGTTTTCTTGCCTTTCACAACACGGTAAACAAAACCACATGTTATTTGTGTGGTCAAGTCAAAGGAAAGACTATCTCACCAAAATAAAAGAACTACAAGTGAAATATAACAAACCCACCCTTATTATAGTTTCTTTTGCTCTCCGTTAAGTTTCTCAGAGCAAACTTGAAGTACCAAATGTGATCTGTTTTCTCTGTGGGCTGCTCCCAATGCCAACTTTCAACCCACTGAAGAAAATTTATCCCAAACAATAGGAGTTTTGCTTTTCCAATCTCCTTCTCAATCTCAGCTCGCCTTTATTGATGTTGTATATATTTATTCACTGTGTTTGCACTAGTCTTGGAGCTGTCTATGTGAATAGACCTGACCATGTTTTGAATTATACATAATTAATTCCCCACAATTTCTCTTGACAGCTATTTTCTCCTTCTAAATCCAGTTTATAGAATGTAGGTGTACCTGTCAATCAACATCACCTGTATTCAGACATGTTTAAATATTTCTCCTTTCTCTCTCTCTCTCTCTCTCTCTCTCTCTCTCTCTCTCTCTCTCTCTCTCTCACACACACACACACACACACACACACACACACACACACACACACTCTACCACTCTGCCTTAGGGGGACTCCTGCTAATGTCTTTCATGTTTCCTTTTTGGGATACAACCGAATGAAGGTTAGTATAAGAACAATTTCAGTTTTCAGCCCCTCTCTCCCACTTCCTGAGGAGGATAATACTGTTATCTGGGCTGAGAGAAGGGAGGTGAACTATCCAAGAGGCATCTGGGAGCAAGAGCTGGAAGAGCATTGGCATGAAGAACTCGGAGAGAGGTTTAGGAACAGTTTCAGGATGTGAAAGCAATAAAGAGGGGGAAAGGAGATGTCAGGAAGTATAAGTGGGATCTGTGTATCTCCTTCATCATGTTGGCATTATTTTGCAGTTATTGGGATTCAACCACGAGGGTGGTAGTCTTAAAAGTCTTAAAGAGATACATGAGAGAATTGCCCTTGATGTTCATTTTAACTGCGTTGCATGTTGTTAAATTTATGTTGTTACGGGGTGGAATGAGCAGTGGGCATGTACCATGCCTTGGGTTTTGATTCTCCAGGTCTGAATTTCCCACCTTAGGCCCCTGGGAGTCATGCCACCATGTTTGCTCCCATGCCCTGAACCATCTCCACTGCAGAATTCCACAGAATTGTTCTAGTGCCATGAGAATAATGCTGAAGCATGCTTCCCAACCCTTCAAGCTCTGTACTGTGAATAAACCCTGACCACTGTGTCAATGAAGGAAACTCCCACCCTCATCCCACTCCTGTGTTCTGGGTGGCCCAATACAAATGCAGCTTCCCTGACATATGGACTGGAACCAGGCTAATTTCCCCCTCAGTTATTAAATTTATTTTTATTAATTTTTTGATGCATTATGATTATACATAGTAGTGAGACCCATTCATACACACAAGTGGCATAATTTGGTCTGCTTCATTCTCCATATTTCCTCTTTCCCTCCCATCTTCTCTTCCTCAACCCCCTTCCACAACTTTACTGGTCTCTCTCCTAATTTACATGAGATCACCTTTCTTTCCTAGTTCCTCTTTAGGAAACCAGAGAAAACATGTGCCTTGATTTTCTGAGTCTGGTTGATCTCACTTAGCATGATGTTTTCTGGTTCTTTCATTTTCCAGCCAAGTGACATAATTTCTTTCTCTTTTCTGGCTGAGTAAAATTCCATGGTGTATGTATACTATATTTTCTTCATCCATTCATCTGTTGATGGACACACAGGTGGTGGGAACCAGACTCTTGAAATACTCTGATTATAAATTCCAAGTAGATATCATTCCTGCCTTCCAGAATTCAGACTTGCCCCCTGAACTATGACCCAGAGTGGCCCCAGAGAGAGGGCTCCTCAGCCAGTCCTGTGGATTCTTGGGCCACTCTTTGCCATCATCATCAATAATCTAGAGAATTCAGTGACTGTCCTGGGGTAGCAGTTCCCTCCATCTTCACATCTATTCAGTTTTTCTCTCTTCCTCCTCCCTCATAACCTTTGGTGCAGTGTGGTTAGCTGTTTAAAGTTAGAAATTAAAAGATTTTCTATGACTGCAATCTCTAGCTGGTAGATACATCAGGCACAAAACTATATGGTGCACACACACACACACACACACACACACACACACACACACCCCACAGATTTTTTTGGTGTATGAAATGAGAAGAGGTGTTTGTATATATTTATGTGTAGTCATATATATTTTGATATATTGGTATTTTTATATCACAAATATGCATCTTTATACTCACACATATATATACATATATATATGTATATATATATGTATCTTTTTCTAGGATTTGTTTCAAATTCAAAGATGTCCTTGAGAAGGATAGCTTTTAAAGTTAGAGGTTTTACAATAAGTGGCTGAAGAAAGTCCCTCCTGAAGCTATGCAAAGGACATATCTTTGGAATTGGGGCAGGAACATCAGAACAAGAAAGAGGACATAGAAACAGGAAGTAGTAGCAAACCTGTATCCCCTTAAACCAGCACCCAGGAAGACTATCACCAGAACCCAGGGAGTACCTCTGTACACCTCCTTCTTAACCAGTGACTCATGAGAAGGAACCATCATCCTGACTTCTAGTACCACAGGATTTTTTTTTTCTTTTAAGGACAGGCTGGGTTTTCCTGCAATGACAAAGATCTCCAATTTTCGGTGCTTTTATACTCTTTTTGATGCTGAGATTGGGACCCTGCCCACTACATTTTTGCTTTACCTGTAGTATCTATGCCAGACTCTACTAACAGGGGGCTTTGAAGGGAGCCCACAAAGCTGGAAGAAGGAGAAGGAACTTGCTGTCATCTGTCCGCTTCTTGTTCTGTGAGTATTATCCCAGTAAGGATTCTTTATTGTGGTAGCAATTTCCTGCTGCTGCAGCAAAATAGTCCAATATAGAGTGTTCCCTGTACTTGTGGAGCCATGCTCACAGAGACATCAGCACAGCTGAGAAGGGCCTCTTCTGTCAGTGTCTAGGCTTCAGGCTCATGGAACCCGTCCTTCCATCCCAGAGACACCAGCACCAAATGGTCAATGTTCTTTCTCCAGAAGTCTGAGTTTCAGCCCCATGAGGCTTCCTTTGTTCACTGGAACCTACCTCCTTGATACGTATAAGTCTCTTTTTACCTTAGTTTTACAAACTCAGCCTTGTCCCTCGTTAGTGAGGTTTTTAAAAAATTTTTTTAATTAATTGGTGCATTGTAATCATACATCTTTGTTAGGTACAAGCTAATAAAGGCATGTATGCACACTTTTCTCATTTAACCCCTTCCTCAGTTCCCACCCACTCCCTTGCCCTCCCTCCTTCTCAAGTTCAATTTAGTGATTGACTTTGATATATTTGTGAAAGTACATCATGTGCATTAGGGTACCCCCCTCCAACCCCCCACCCAGTCCATCACCTTCAGTTTGGCTGTAAATATGATTATCTCTGAATAGTAGTTCTAAAGAAGCATACCGGTTGATGGGAACTTTTTTTTAAACCTTACATGGCTGATGATATAATAATACAGTATTAAGAAAGCAAAACTGGGCATGGTGGGGTGTGCATTTGTAGTTCTAGGTACTCAGGAGGTTGAGACAGGAGAATTGCTTGAGGCTAGAAGCTCAGTGCTGACCTGGGCAACACAGCAAGACACTATCTCAAAAAACAAAAACAAACAAACAAAAAAACCCCAAACAAACACTACCAACCAAAACCAAAATTCCCCAAAGAATAATAAGGAAACATTTAGAGAAGAGATCAGTATAAAATTATGATAATCTTAGCTGGTCATGGTGGTGCACACCTGTTATCTTAGTACTTGGGAGGCTGAGACAAGAGGATTGCAGGCTTGAGGTCAGCCTCAGCAACTCAGCAAGATTCTCAGAAACCTTGTGAGAGCCTGTTTCAAAACAAAAATCAAAAGGGTTGGGGGTGTAGGTCAGAGGTAAAACACTCCTGGATTCAATCTCCAGTACTACAAACCAAAACAAAAATGACAACAATTATGATAATCAATTTCAGCATTTACAACCTGCAGAAATCTTCATCCTCTATACAATATGAAGTTGCCAAAAGGATATCCAGAAAAGTTTCATCTCAATGTTTTTACAAGTACACCAAAAGAGTATGAATGCTTCCAAGTTGTTAGTCTGTTTTGTTGGGTTTCACAGCTTTGCATCCCAAGTCAGGAAGCTGTCGTGGAATTATACTGGTGCACCAATGTTGAATGCCAACACATGCATATGCTGACACATATGTTACATCAGGAGTCAAGACTCGAGGACTCAAATGCCTCCTAGATATTCTTCTTAGACAAATTCAGAGCTGAGGTGGCCTCTGCAGGCAGGATCTCCCTACACATCCCCCTGGCTATGATTTGAGAATCATTTTAATCACAGTTTAACAGCATTGCACAGGTAGTTGAGATGTCAGAATTGCTAAGTTTCCAAGGCCCAATGCTACACTTTATTACTAGAGTAGTAAACCATGGGAAGGAGTCATTGTGGTGGGCAATGTTTTTGCTCACCCAATGTCTCTGTGAGTACCATTCCTTCCTTGTTCTTGGGCATTGAGGCTCTCATGGGGTTCATTGAAACCTCCGTGTCCAGAGGCAGGTATATGAAAAGGCTGGTTTAATTGGACTCTATACCCGCAATTGAAGGAATTCTGACTAATATGATTATATTAACCTCTGCCTATTACCATTTTTCTGTGTGATATGTATGTTGGTCAGATTTCAGATGGCAATCAAGTTGAAGGAGGCAACTGGTTTGTCTGTATTGACTAGCTTAACTCAATATTTGCTACATCTCCACATTGTATAAGGTGGACGCTGGTGAACCAGCAATAATGAACTGGTATTCTAGCTGTGTTCTGGTCAGTATTCTTATAGCTATAATCTAAAAGATTGACCACATAAAGATTTATTTTCTTATGGTTTTGAGTGGGGACCACAGATTTCAGGGCATGGTGGTGGCAAGGAGAGAGAGATAGAAATAGAGATAGAGAGACAGAGAGAGAGAAAGAAAGAAAGAGAGAGAGAGAGCGAGCGAGCGAGCGAGCACACATGGGCTGTGCTTCTCACATCATGGAGGCCAGAAGCAAGAGAGCAAGCAGGGGGAGGAGGACCCATGTACAACCCCCAAGGCTGCACCCGCAGGGACCCACCTTCTCCAGCCATACCCTATCTGCCTAGGCCATTGCTGGGATTACAACCCTCATGACTCAATTACATCGTCTCCAAACACTAATTTAGGAGCTCTTCAAGGGGCCATTCTATATCTAGCCATAACAAGCTGCAAATGATTCACTCTGACAAATTGTCTATCTCACAGGGCCTAAAGTCCTGACCCGTAAAATGATTATGGAATTACCCAGGCTATGGAGACTCTGCAGTACTCCATGCATGTCCTTTAAGACTTTTGAATATATTTAATTGTAGCACAAAATTGATTTTACTGTCATTACTTATTAACCTCTCAATTGATCATAATGCAGTAAAAAATGTCTTAAACTTTACCTAACTCTAAACAGAGTAATCTAAATAGATCTTTCAGCATAAAAATCTATGGAAAATCAAGATGGGTTTATTCTTTTGTGTGCTTGGTTACAAATATGGCTTATTTATGCAATGTTGACAGCTCGTATTTTACAGTTTTAGTGTAGCATTTCTTAAAATAGTTAAAGAAAACATTTAAAAATAACAACAGTAAGAAATGATGCAACATAACACACTGTTAATGAGAATTGTTAGAGTCTCCAAAAAGTATGTATAACAACAAATTTAAGGTAGTAATAGACTTTCCAAATTCTCTTCAAACTCTTTTCTGTATAATGTATATTAGAGCTCTTCCCTGTCTATATTAAGTTGGTCCTTTGTCCTCCCATCGTATTATTTTTGTACAAATGGCTTTATTGAGATAAAATTTACATACCATAAAACTCACCCAGTACAGTATGCAATTCAGTGGTTTCTACTCCATTGTTATTATTATTGTTATATAGAAAAGAAACTGTACTCTGCTTATTTCCTTCAGAGTACCCATCAGATTTATAATTGTCAACTTAGTTGTTTATTTATTATTCATGTATCATGATCCCAATGTTGTGAGAAAAAAACATATGCATTGGAAAGACAAAACTCCCCCAAAATAAAGGATTATAATGAGATTTATTTATTTGTTTATTTTTTGCAGTACTGGGGATTGAACCCAGGGGCATTCTACCTCCGAGCTACACCCCCACTCCTATTTTTATTCTTTATTTTGAAACAGGGTCTTTATTTTGAACAGTAGCTGAGGCTGGCCATGAACCAGGATTCTCCGGTCAGCCTCCCAAGTACTGGGATTATAAGGGTACGCCACCATGCCCAGCTGAGTTTTATTTTATTATGTAAATTTTTCTGTTTTTTCTAAAATTTCTCCAGTGAACATGAATTATTTTATCAATAAAATAGACACTGCTTCAAAAATTATTATCAAGTCCAACAATATGGGTGAATCTTAGCAATATGATATTAGGCTAAGAAGTTCCAAAAGAACAAGAGTAGGACATACTTTTATAGTATCAAATCTAACCAAAGTGAAAATAAAATTTTTGTGAGTGAAGATAAATACTACAAAAATATACAAAACAAAAGCAAGGAAAGGGTAAGCATGGGATTTAGCTATTTCACATGTGTGGAGCCAGGGGGATGGAATGGAGGAACTAATATAATTGGATAAAAGTTACTGTTACGAATCTAGCTTTCCTTGGTGTTTATAATATTATTTATTTATTTTTAGGGCCTAGGGATTGAACCTAGGGGTGTTCTACCTCTGAGCTACACTCCCAGCCATATTTTATTATTTATTTTGAAACAGGGCCTCACTAAGCTTCTGAGGCTGGCCACAAACTTGCAATTGTCTTGTCTCAGCCTCCCGAATACTGAGATTATAAGAGTATACCACCACTCCTGTTTTGTAACATTATTAAAATAAAGAGATTGGTAGGTAGGTAGATAGATACAGGACGTATTAAAAAAAATCTCGTTTCCTTATTCAACCTATGGTTCTTGTGGTTTACAGCACTTTCAGTAAGTAGATTCTGTCACTCGATAGTTCTAAGGCCATCAAGGCAGAACTACAGACCCAACATGCCCCAACAGTATCTCAGCGTCCTTCTTTTGAGAGGAGCTGGAAGAGGCTTATGAGAGGAGCAGGGCTGAGCTGTGTGGCATCTCAGCCTGTGGCTGTGCTGTAGATTGGGTGTCCATTCTGACTGACTGGACCCTGCCCCGGCTGTTGAGTATTTTCCACACTTAAGCTGATGTGTGCAAAACTACCCAAGCTCACTCAATGACAACCCCTTCCCATACCTCAGCACATCCACACACAACTTCTCCAGCAGTGCTAATCACAAAGAGGGGGAGAAAGGGAGATATTTGTAGGTTCAATGAAATAGTACCTTTTTGTGGTCAGTTCAGTTTGGGTGTGAAGTGAACAGTTTTAAGTCAGAAAGTAGCCCCCCATTTATGGTACTACCAGTGCTTGCTCTGCTCTATTTTTGCCATATTTCCTGAGGCTAGATCAATCCTCACCTCTTGTCTCTGATGTTTATTCTAGACACAAACTTTAGATGAGAATGATTTCTAAGAGAGGAAGTAGGAAGATGCCAGAATGTCCTTCCAAATAGAGAAGCACGTGCCTGGGATATTCCTCAGAGACCTGTCCACTCAGAGCCCTTACTCCACAGACAGGAGACCCAGCCTGGAGGGATCAATTATCTTGCGAGACCCCCTTTCCAGAGCTGTGCCCAAGGGGCAGGTCATACAACTGGGTCCCTTGTTTCCTTTCCCAGCATGCTTTCCACCATGCCACACAGTTTGTGGTATGGTTTATACGTACAGAAATAGTTCATCAACTTCCCAGTGATCATTAATTTCATGACTTTTACACTGCCTAATTTCAAAATGAATTTAAAATAATTTACCAAATTACAATGTTCTAAAATACAAAAAGGAAGATAAAGAGGTCAGAAATGATTTGGAGGCTAGGAACCTGACACGAGTTGGATTTTGTGATGGAATGTGACAGGAGCCTATGTGGCTTATGAGTCTCCTAGTCTCCAAGGCAAGAAAAAACTTACAAGTATCTTCACATGTGTGTCAAAAATAGTGAAAGCATGCAGAAACACAAATACAGTATGGGCTCACTTTACTTAACAGAAATATTACTGAGAAGTTGTCTAAATGTCAAAACAAATCCTGTGTTGTATTGGATATATATGTAGGGTCTGCAGGCTTTGTTTGGGAAGTCATGATTAATTTCCTGAAAACTTTGCAGTCCTAGGGGCCAGTGTGCTAGGGGCACCTGACAGGGAAGTCCTTGTTTTGCATGGGAAAAGAAGTGCTAAGAGTAAAGCCCTCTCTCTTTTATAAGCTGTAGCTCGTGGAACATTCTCCACTTCTCTCTCCTGTTATTGAGACTCTGCTGCAAAACCTGGGAGAGAAAGAAAGGGTTAACTGGAGTTAAATAGATGCAACTATGTGCTGTACTGGGAAGTGGTGGACACTTCGGTGTTGGGTCCAGAGTTGTATTGAAGTGACACCCGCTGTTGTACTGGACTTCACCTGCTTTCTGTCCTCCCTAGTAAGCCAGGTGCCTTGGCTTCATCCTTCAGGATAACATTTACATGTTCACAGATATCTCTGAAGGTGCTATTCCTAAGGGGCGATTGAGACAGAACTTTCAGGCTGTCTCAGGATAATGGAGGGAGCAAGCCACACCAAACAGTTCTCAGCTTCAACTTTGCAGAATGCGTTCTTGGAGGCGGTGCCGACGTGGCACACTGTTGTGTAAGGTGGTCTCTCTTGCTCAGAGCACAGGGATCCCTATACTCTAAGTGTGTGTTCTTCGATGGCTCTAACTATGGGTTAATGAAAACTTATACATTTTCAGAATCCTCCTAAGGTTTGAATTATGCCAGGATATCAGCTTCTTCACGGGCCTAAGTGGAGCTGGGGTTGGGAGATCGCCCTGATATCATGTTATCTCTGTTAACACCAGCCCACCAGTCTCTGGAGTTTGCTGATTCTGGAGAAGAGCCACACCTTTGAAGGGTTTGGTTGACCTGGTTGGGCATTCAAGGAGTCCTACCCAAGTGTTTCTTACAGTGCGTCTGAGGTGTGCTCCCCTAAGGGGCCCTGGACTGCAGAAATTATATTTGCAGCCAGAGAATTTATAATTTGCTACATATGGCCAGTTTTTTTCTTAGCAGCTCTCCTTCTTCCTTTTTCATTTTCCCACACCCACTCCCACTTACTGTTGGCTGCCCTCCCAGTACCTTCTCACCACTAGGGACTTATATTAATAGGCAGATTTTTGTAGATTCTGAGAAAGTGAGAAAGAGCCCTCAATTTCATTACTTGCCCCCCTCCCCCAATTTTCTTTTAATTATTATTTTTTACATCACTGCTCCTTCACACTTGCAGATGAAACGTTAAACAGAAGTCAGGGATGTGTTCACCGGGTGAGGAAGAGAAATCTGCCTTCTTTGACTGGTATAGGATGGGACCAGAGAGAGAGGGTAGCTTCGGAGTGGGTGGGTAAGGCTGCAGTCAGTCAGTGGCTTCTACAGAGAAGCAGCATGGGGCAGAGGGAGGAGGAGGCGAGAGGTGAGTGATACAGATGAAAGAGCATGGTACCCTAGAGTAGAATAGATCATAACTCAGGCACTGACTGACAAGTGATCTTGGGCAGTGATCTCTCCAAGCTTCAGTTACCTTTACCTTATCTGTAAAATGAACTCACAAAATTATTATGCTAAGCAAATCGGCTGATGGATTTGAAACTACTTATTGTCACATATAGAGCACTTTATAAATATTATTTTCTTTTTCCTTTCATTAGGAGGGAATGAGAAAAAAAAGTCAAAGACATGAAAATCCCCATGTTCTATTAATAACAGCTTCCATTTTTCTTTTCCATAATATTTTCATAATGCTTTAAACCATGTGGGTAATTGTTTCAACATTTAATTTTTCCACTGAATTATTTAATTACATTTATGACAGGCACATATTTATTTTGAGTATGTCAGTGGAGCCATTAATTTATTCTAATGGATTTACAACATGGCAGATACTTTTTCACCATTAACTGTGTGGTGATAGAAAACTATGCTGCCTGCCATAGATTTATCTTGCTTCAATCATGGTTTAATCAAAATGAATTCTTTAAAAGTCTAGATAAGGGTCCCCCTAGAGGAAAGGAGTAAGAAGATTTTCTCTGAAAACCATATTTAAGCCTGATAATATATCCGATGACTCCCACTTTTGCTCTCCAGCATTAACAGAAAAGGCTTGGAGGGCTTTTTTTTTTGAACAGGGAATGCATAGTAGTGGAGGAGATGTAATAAGATTAGAGATTTCTTTTTCTAAAGAAAAGGGTCAGCCAGATGTGGTGATGCATGTCTGTAATCCCAGTACCTGGGAGTCTGAGACAGGAGGATTGCAGGTGGAGGCCAGCCTCAGTAACTTAGTGAGGCCCTCAACAACTTAGTGAGACCTTGTTTCAGAATAAAAAATAAAATAGGGTAGAGCTCAGAGATAGAACACTCCTGGGTTCAGTCTTCACTATGGTAACTCACACACGCACGCACGCACGCACACACGCACGCACGCATGCACACATTCGTATGCATGTACGCAAGAAAGAAAGAGAAAGAAGAGTGATTCTACACATCTAGAGAGTGATAAGTCACTTGTTTGGTTCCCAGATGTGTTTGTACCCCACACTTCAATGAAGACCCTCTGCATACCTAGTCTTCACTGACTTCAAAGCAATTTCTTTCTCAACAAGGTAATAATGTTCATTGCCACGATCTTCCCCATTGAATGCTTTAAGAGCGGTTGGCCATTCTAGATTGGCTGAAGGAAACTGAATTCCCCATTTAGTACTATTAGGTTTTAAGGATCCAAAATGGCAGTAAATAAAACACATAAAAATCTTAATGTTCCTCATCAGCTCCTGGCTTGGGAGTTTAAGTTAACCTTTCAGTTATAACCAGGGTTTGAAATGAACAACAACAACAAAAGCTTCCTATCAGTTCGTTCAGAAATTTGTTCCTTATTAATTTTTTAAAGTTTCCTTTTATTTACTGGGAAGTGGGGAAGAAGCTTGGTCATGAACACTAATCGGAAAATAGGTGTGTGTGTGTGTGTGTGTGTGTGTGTGTGTGTGTGTGTGTGTGTGTGATACTGGGGATTGAATCCAGGGGCATTCTACTTCTGAACTACACCCCTAGCCCTATTTTATTTTTTTTGATACAGGGTCTCACTAAGTTGCAGAGGGCCTCACTAAGTTGCTGAGGCTGGCTGTGAACCTGTGATTCTCCTGTCTCAGCTTCCCAAATACTGGTATTACAGGCATACACTGCCACTCATGGCTGGAAAAGAGATTTTTAAGCACAGGTAGTTGCACGTTAAAAATACTTTAGCAATTACTGTTTTCCACCTAATGGTTTAAAACTATATATATATCTCCAACTGCTGCTTTTATTACAAAATAAGTAGTGACTGATAGATCGTGCACAGAAAACAATCTTACTCTGGGAACATCTTCACCCTTCCCATTCTTAGTCATAATTATACAGAGAAAACCCCTTTTTAATTTGTGTGTAATGATACAAATTTTTCCATGAAAAATTTACAAAGTCTACTAAATAAAGAAATGGAGAGGTCTAAGAACCTAACAAGCACACAATTTAGATCATATTCATTAAACATTCCCCCAAAGAAATAGCTATAGCTATGCTTAGAGCTTTAAATAAGACTGTCTGTGTTGGGGTAAGATAAAGACTGACATTCAAAGGTTATTAACCAAGGTTTATTTCCCTTTCGATGGACCTTACTTAATAAGGATCTTTTAAAAACAACATTAAAAAATTATAATTGTATACATTTGTAGGGTACATTAAGATGTTTTAATATAATGTATACAATGTGGGATAATTACATTAAAATAATTAACACAGCATCACTTCACTTTTTTTTTTGTGGTGAGACATTTGAAATTTACTTTCTTAGTTTGAGATATACAAACATTATTATTCACTATAGTAACCTTGCTGTACAATAGATATTAAAATTTATTCTTTAATCCAGGTGTGGTGGTACATGCCTGTGATCCCAGTATTTGGGAGGCTGAAACAGGAAGAGTGGAGCCACACAGCAATTTAGCAAGACTTTCAGTAACCTAGTGAGACCCTGTTTCAAAATAAAAACGGGTTGAGGGCGTAGCTTGGAGGTAGACTGCCTCTAGGTTCAATTCCCAGTACCAGGAAGCAAGCAAGCCAGCAAACAAGCAAACAAACAACAAAACAATAACAACAACAAAACTTATTCCTTACTGAAACTTTGTTCTCTTTGACTACTACCACTCACTCACTCTGTCCCCTCCCATCCCCTGCCCCAGCCTCTGTTAGCCATCATCTAATAAGAATAATGATAACCCTTAAAATTTGAGGAGGCAATTTGAATGACATAAGTTCTTTTGATAATTATTAATATTTTGTCATAAATATATCATTTCTTTACATATATGATTTCAAATGCTTTGTCTTTTCTTATCTTTTCTCTTTTCTTTCTTTTTTTTTTGTGTTTGTGTACTAGGGCTTGAGCCCAGGGGCATTCTACCTTTGAACTACATACACCCCTAATCCTTTTGATTCTAAAACAAGGATTCACTAAGTTCCTGTGTGCCAGCCTTGAACCTGTGATCCTCCTGACTCAGACTCCCAAGTACTGTGACGACAGACAGGATGGTACCATATACCCAGCTACTTTGTTACATTCTTTAATCTAGTTATATGTCTTATGCAGATATTTATTTTATGGAAGTGTAACAATGAAAATTAAGGGCAAATGCGATTTTATTTGCAGAAATTTCCTTTTCCCCAATAAAATTGAGTTACACGCCCACATACTTTATTCATTCTCAACTGGGGTGGAATGATGAGGGAAAAGTCCCCCTTTAGGCTTCTAAGTACTTGAAGACTGAAGCTGCTCTCTTGCCACAGGTTCTCCTCCCTGCTCTAACTGGGAGGAACTCTTCAAGCTAAGGCCCAGGATGCCTTTGTCAGCCCCGGTGTACCTGTTATTGTTTGGATCTCAAATACCCCCTAAAGCTCATGTTTTAGAGCATGGTCCCTTACTTGGCTGTTGGGAGGTGGTAGAAACCGTGAGAGGGGGGCCTAGTTGGAGATTTTAGGTCATTTGGGGGATGACTTCAAAGGGCACTGTCTGACCCTGGTCCCTCTTCCTCTCTTTTGCTTTCTAGTCTTGAGGTGAGCGCCTTTCTCTATTGCACTCTCTGCTATGATGTGCCCCAAATGGACAGGGCCAATTGATGATTGACTGGCACCTCCAAAACTGCGAGCCAAAATAAACTTTTCCTCTTTATAAGTTGATTATCTCAGATAATTCAGCTGCCCACTCAGTGTGTCCTGGTCAGATGCCTGGCTTTCTCATGCCTCTGGGGGAAACTCCCAGGCAATCCATGGTGAAACCACAGGCTGGAAGGTGAGAATGTGCCCAAAATGTCAAATAGTGTTCTCAGCTGCATTATGTCTGAGCATCTGAAAGCTTATAGGAAAAACAAAATAAAAAGCAAGCACAAAGGCAATTTTCATCAAGCTAAAGCTTCTGGAATGTAGTTTAGTGAGTCCAATAATTTTCCAGACAAACTGTAAAACACCACAAGCAGTCAGTGGAAGTGTCTAAAACAGTTTTGAAATGTAATATATCTGGCCATTTAAAAATCCTATTTTTTAGCCGGGCATGGTGGTGCACTCTTGTAATCCCAGTACTTGGGAAGCTGAAACAGGAGGATCGCAGGTTCAAAGCCCGCCTTGACAATTTAGCAAGGCTCTCAGCAACCTAGTGAGACCCTGTTTCCAAATAAGATATAAATTTGGGCTGAGGGTGTAGGTTGGAGGTAGAATGCCTCTGGGGTCAATCCCTAGTTCCAAAAAAAAAAAAAAAAAACAATTTTTTTTTCTTGCGGGAAGGGTCAAGGAAATGTTCCTTTTCCTTGTTTCAATAGAAAAACAGAGAAAAATGTTGGCCCAGATGCCTAGGGATAGAAGAAAGTGATTAGGGTGAAGTGGGGCTGGGGGTCTGGGGAGAGGGAATATAGAGGGACTACTGCCTTGAGGAAAGGAAACTTGGTCAGAGAAGTGAAAATTAAGACTTGGACACTTGGAGGAAACTTATTTATTTTTTTGTCTTTGTATCACTTTCTCCTTTATACACATTCATTTCCAAAATTGATTTGGAATGGATTTTTTGTATCCAGGCCAGTCTTGGAGTCATGTAGGGCATGAGTATTCTCCAGTATACACAGTCTGCTGTGCTCTCTTGTACTCAGGGGCCAGATAATTGGGGACAAGTGATAAATACAGGCCTGAGGTGGGGATGGGGAAGGGGGGAGCAAAGGCACTTGCCTTTTAGTGCCACAAAAGTGCACGTGCATGTGTGTGCATGTAGATGTGTGTGTGTGTGTGTGTGTGTCTGTGTGTGTGTATTGGGAAGCACAAGAAAGCATCTGGTAGTAACCAATTCTTCTCTCCATCCCCAACTCTCCCACCCCACAAATTCTCCTGAGGCTTTGGGCT